>BJCM01151865.1:0-26951 GCA_018326385.1 Flaveria bidentis
GAGGTTTAATTTAATAGGTTTAAAAAATAGGTTTAATCTAATTATAGAATATTTTTTATCATTCTGCAGATGCTAAAAATAAACAGTTTTTTCCTTGCAGACTGCAGACGTTTAGTCCACCTCTTCTGTTGCAGATGTCTGCAGATGTGGTCCGCAGACTGCAGACGTTTTCCTGCAGAAAAAACAAACAACACCTAAACGTTTTTAGTTATCATTGTCGAAAAGAGAAGGGTTTTAATAAAAAAAATTCAAAAAAACCCTCAATTTTTTAGTTAAATCGGGGCTGCAAAAACATTAAGCCGACTCTGGTTGTGATCATGTTTGACTAATATCAGACAATACTTGACTAATAACGATTATATCTAGCCAATTATGGCCATGTTTGCTACATATTTTTGTCATCGGCTTAATAATTATGTTGCAAGCGTGAAAGATTACTGACGCAAACCACTTGAAAACTTAACCCTCCTTGAAAGAGTAAGAAGGACGCTTGCTTATAATTCAATGAGAATGATGTGTGCTTGTTTGGAACAAATAATTAGATATCAATCTCGCAATCTAGACAACAAATCAGTGATTCAACAACAAACTGTCAGCAATCTTAGAAATTCTTCGAAAACCGAATCAGACCGTAAACACCGACTAGTCGTCCTAAAAGTATTTATTAAACACCATGTATTTGAAACGAAGATGAAACTAATGAGATGTTTTGTTAAAATATTAGAAAATGAAGTCTACAATAATATAATAAACTACGAATTAAAAATAATAAATAGATGAACATACAGAGCCTTCGCTTTTGAAACTGTGAATGCAAATAAAAAGCAATCTATATCAAAAATTCAAAAAGATTAAATGACAACAGAGAGAACGTCGTGTGAAAGCTCATTTTTCTTATCTTAAACGTTAAAATAAGATTTTAATTACCTAATTTAATCACGTTGAGGAGTCAACGTTCAGCAACGGTGGTTCGTGTGAGCCCATCAAAAAGACCGTACACAGTTTAAGTTAACAGCGTCGTTAATAACTATAGTGTATTTGCCGACGCGTATTTAACGCCCGTTATCGTTACCAACAACGTGACAATTTTCATTTTAAATTATCAATGATTCAATTCAGTTTATTCCCCCTTATCTCTCTCTCTCTCTCCACTCAACTGTAATCTCCGATCATCTCACCGGCGTTTTTCCTCCGGCGATCAACTTCCGGCGACTCAGTTATCTATTACACACACAGGAACACGTTGAGGAAGACGGAGGACTATAATCGGAGCGTTGATTTGGCTAACGGAAGTCGCATTATGGAGTCGTCTCGGCGGACGGTGCCGGAGTTCAAGTTAGTCGTGCTCCTTTTGTTGTTGTGGATGAGTCTCTGTGATATTAGATCTGTCGCTCAACAATTACCTGTTGAAGAAGGTACGGTGCTCAGTTTGATTTTGATCTGTTTCTCTTCGTCGTTTGGCGTTTTCTTCTACTGTTGCTCTTCGTTTTTTCATTAGATTTTGGATCTGATTGTTTAGATGAAGTTGATTGTTCGTTAGATGATTTGATTTAGGAGAGAGTTGGTTATTGGAATATTAGTGATGATAATTGTTAAAACGATATACTGTTGTAGTGTTGTCAGATTAGTGCCTCTGTTATTAGCTTTGGATGTCGCATAACTGATGTTTTTGGAGCTACTTTTACAATATTTGTTAACTGCAGAAGAAAACGATTATGAAATTATTTGACTACTAGTATCAACCATTCAATTGGATGTATTATAAGATAGAGAATTGTGCAGATGCTACTCCAGAAGTTTGATTGTTGTTTTATTCCTTTTGAGTTTTGATCCTTCACAAATGCTTCGATCTTCTCTAAAAATTGTGAAGATATGATTGAACACTTATTTTAACGGTTACTGTTTCGTTGTTGATTAATGTTCCGTTATTAGTCGAGAGCTCTAAGATGATTACTCTGAGCAGATGCAGCTTAAGATTTTCACAAAGGAAAACTTAAATTTTGATGAGAGATTGAAAAATAACTATTGCAAAAAATCGAAAAATACGGAGTGTTTTCTGATTTTGACTTTTTCATTATGATCAACCCAAAGGTTTGGTATATTGATGAAAACGAATGATGTAATATTAAATTATTAGTAAAGTATCTTATTATATTTTAACCAATAATAAATGCAATGCCATTGTAATTATCAATGAATTTGTTTAGAATGATACCTGCTGGGTATTGTTAGAATTATTAGATGTATTTTTTCGCTATGAAATCATGAAAGATATTTGTAAATATTTAATTCTTGATGCATGGACCTTGTCAATTTATACCAACTTGCGTCCCTATTGAATGTGGCGCCAAAATTATTGGTTTAAGATAACATGTTTAATGTCAGCCTGATAGGCCCCTTCTACATTTTTTATTTTATTTTCCCTGATTTTGACTTTAGAATGACTTTATACATCCGTGCTCTATATGGTCTAGAACTGTGGCGCACTGGCGCCTATTTTTTTATTTCCCAGAAGGTTGACCATGTTTCATTGACTTTAGCCAGTTGGCTACTGGCATCTAGATGCATTTAAGGCTGAACGGGTATGGTGTTGTTTTGGTCAGCCATGCAAAAATATAGATTTGTTTTCTGCTTTTTCTCTCTTGACTATCGACTCCTCACGTGTATTGTTGGTTCCTGGTCCCCTGTCACAGTAGTGTCACGTGAGGTTAGGTTTAACAATTAACACTTCCTCCAAAATTGAACTTCTATGGTAATATTTCAATGAGGTATCACCTAAACTTCTTCTTGAACATTGAAGATTATTATTGGACTTTCTTAATCTGATTGGTGTAAGAATGACCAGACATATTATTATTTTTTTTATGTCAATTCATGTATTTTTCTTTTTCTGTTTGTAACAGTTGAAGCCATGAGGTCGATAGCCTCAAAACTACAATATAACAATTGGAATGTTTCTCCTGATTCATGCAGCAGAGGTTTTGGACTTAATGACACAGTTGTCTTAGATGACAGAGGGCTTATGGAAATTGGCAGCAATGTGACTTGCAACTGTACCTCCACTGTTTGCCACATATTAAGAATGTATGAATCTGCATGTCTGTCAAATCTAGCCACTAAATGATTGGGAACTAAAGGGATCACTTTTAAGCCTTCGATCATGGAACAAACAAAACGAGAGAGTGTCACGATTCATGGAGTAAAATAGAAATAAGAGAGAGATCATAACCATCTATTGAAATATGACCATGGAGTAAAATAGAAATAAGAGAGAGGTCTCAACCATCTATTGAAATATGACCCAAAGGCTAAAAAGTGGTTGCAAATATTTAATGGTTTCTCTTTCAACTTCACCCATTTAACTGGTTTGCTAATTTAATTTTTCCATCAAACATTATCCATTTCAATAATTTTGTTGTTTAATATCCATTATTAGGATGGCTTTCTATCCAGTTTGTGCTGATCAGTGTTTTGGATGTCTTTCCATGTTTGTTCTTAAATTGCAGCCAACTAAAAGGACTCAATTTGGCAGGTGTTTTACCTGAAGAATTTGTAAATCTCACTTATCTGACAGAAATGTGAGTTGCCCATTAAGCTTTCATTATGCTGGAAGTAGTAAACAGTATATCCAATTTTACTACATATATCATATTGTTTGTATAAAACATTTTATCTTATTTGAGTTTAAGTTTTGTGCTATTTGTTACACAGAGATCTATCTCGCAACTATATAAATGGCACAATTCCGTCACGTTTCAGCGAGCTTCGCATTAGCGTTTTGTAAGATTTGTAATTTGCTTCAGTTTTTACGTTTCTTCAGCAGAACTCTGTGAATTTACTCTTTGAGACACTTCATTTTCCACAGGAGTCTTTTGGGGAACCGAATCAGTGGGCCCATACCTGAAGAAATAGGTGATATTTTTACACTTGAGGAGCTGTAAGTGAAGATCCTTACATGACAAATTTATTTACAACCTTCCATTGCTTATTTACAATTTTAATTTGTGTAACAGAGTCTTAGAAGACAATTTACTTGGAGGACCACTTCCTCAAAATCTTGGTCGTTTGTCCCGCTTGAGAAGATTGTATGGTTACTTGACCTTTTACCAAATATTGTTTACCTTTTTGTTCATTGTTATAATAAATTAATTATAATCGTTCTTGCAGCCTTGCTTCTGCTAATAACTTTACAGGAACCATACCGGAATCCTATGGCAATTTGACCAACTTAGAAGACTTGTAAGTCATATTTGGTTTCTTTTGACCTAAGTATTTTATCAAAATTTTGAAACATTTGTACTCTTCTTGCAGTAGGATAGACGGGAGTTCATTATCTGGGAGAATACCTGATCTTATCGGAAGCTGGACAAACATTACGAGACTGTGAGTATTATTTTGCTTTCTTTTGTTAAATAGTTCAAGTTGCATACTATTATGTTATATAATCTATTGTGCAGTGATTTGCAAGGAACTTCAATGGAGGGACCACTTCCTTCTACCATATCTCTGTTGACAAAGCTGAAGGAATTGTGAGCACGTTATCAAGTCTCCAGTTTGTTTGTTTTTTTCCCTTTTTTTTCCTCCTTTTATTTGAGTTTTCATATATCCATTTTGGTTGTCAGGAGGATAACTGATTTGGCTGGAGCATCAAGTTCAAGATTTCCTGATCTGCGAGCTCTGACAGAGATGACTAGATTGTAAGTTGATAGTGTGACAGCAAAAGGAAATAATGATTTAATTAGCTTGATCAAGTGTGTTTAAAGTATTTTTACTGCAGGATCCTGAGAAATTGTCTCCTTACTGGCTCCATACCTGAAGCCATAGGACAAATGAGCAAATTGAAGACTCTGTAAGTCTTCTTTTTATCTGTTGGGGTAGTAAAGGATATTAAGGACTTGACCGTTATTATCTTAAAAAATGTTCATCCGAAATATTTCTTTTTGCAGAGACTTGAGCTTCAACACTTTAACTGGTCCAATACCCAGTTCAATTCAGACACAAGAATTTAATTTCTTGTATGCAACTACTCAGAAATATTTTACCACTAAATTCACTGTTATCTTGATTTTTCAATACAATTTGAGGTATGAAGTTTTCTTATGAGTTATGACTCCATGGATGTAGGTTTTTAAATAACAACTCGCTATCTGGAGAGATTCCCAATTGGATATTTGAAAGCAACAAAAAGATGTTAGTGATTCCCCTTAGTTATTATAGATTTATAATTATGTTATGTGTTTTAAGTACTTGTGAACATATCTGATTTTTATCCCCTCCATATCTTTTATTGTAGCGACTTATCTTATAACAATTTTACACGGTCTCAACGAGAGAACTGTGTGTCATCTAGTTTGTAAGTTTTTTTTATCCTATTATTTACCATATGTAAATATAACTTTCTATTTTTGCTTCTCACCTGGTACCTTTACTGCAGGAATTTAGTTTCAGCCCTTTCACCTTCAGCCACGAGCAACGAGTATGTCCCATTAGTAGCCTAATATGAATACACCCACACATTTTTTGTTTTGTATATAATGATGTGACCTAACTTGAATTAATTTTATAGAAATGCTTGGTGTTTGAATGACCAACATACTTGCAGCAGAAAACCCAACCGTAAGAGTGACAATATATGCTTTTACTTTCTGTTTTTTTTTTCTATTTTTCTTGAGGTGGCAAAATGATGGGTTAGGTAACCGGTCAAAATGATTGATCAGGTTGGGTTGTATATAATTAATATGTTCAATGTGATTACACAAAGTATATTATTACAATAGTTGTTTATATCTTTTAAATAAAGCAATGTAGGAAGTGGTATGCATTAGTATACATTGTTGATTTTGACCAGTTTCATTTCTAAAATTTATTGTTTATTGATAAATCTAGACTAAAAACTTAACACAAATCTATCCTTTGTGTGTTTCAATCTTCACCTCAATTTTTATCATATCAACTCTAACATATTCACAAATGCAATACATTGCAGATCATTCTTTATTTATTAATTGTGGTGGAACCAGAACAAATTTTGATGGAAACGAATATGAAGACGATCAAACAGACGAACAATCTTACTTTTATTATATTCCAGAGAGATGGGCTTATAGCGCCAATGGTGTTTTCATGGGCAATGAGAGAGCTCCATTTGTTGCCAGCCCAACAAACGTTACAGGCGGTGATATTTATAAAACAGCCCGTTTTTCTCCCACTTCGCTCAGGTACTATGGACTATGTTTGATGCAGGGGAGTTATAAAGTGAGGCTTCACTTTGCTGAAATAAGTTATACTGATGACATGACTTTTAGTAGTCTTGGAAGACGCTATTTTGATATATCCATCCAAGTAAGTGACATGCCAACTTTGTTACATTCTATATTTTACGAAGGGGCAATTTTTCTAAACTTGCAAAGCTACATCTATCCCCAAATCATAATTGAAGACCATTGCATATATACATTGCAAACTTGTGTGTTGAGGAAATATATAATTTTTCAAGTTTAAAAGACAATATATGTAATTTCCCTGTTTATAGATGGCAAATTGTGAAATTTTGTAAAGGTTCAACACTGCCAAAAATTCTTCAGGGTTTATGAAGAACCAGCTTTGTTAAGATTCTATAATGATTTATATTCTTTTAATAAAACTTAATACCCCTTGGTGATTTCCATTTTGTTGAATCATTCAATCTGTTGTAGCCAACCCGAATCAACCCTCTATTAACCAGATGAACTGAAATACCAATTTCTATTGGAGAATTAGTTACAAATTTAATTTGGCTTTTCACATAGGGAGTTGTGCAAAGGGAAAACTTCAACATTGAGGAAGAAGCTAATGGTGTTGGCAGGGGTACTTTCATAGATTTTGATAATGTTATGGTTAATGGTACCTCCCTGGAGATCCACTTGTACTGGGCAGGGAAGGGGACTACCGCGATTCCAGATAGAGGTGTATACGGGCCTCTTTTATCCGCTATCGCAATAACACCAAGTTAGTAACATCTTTCCATTTTCTGATGTGGCAATGGTTTCCTTGTTTCATGCCTTGCCATTGTCACCTGTATTTTGATGCTTACATGGGTCTTTCTTTAACGAAAAGCCTTTAATATTGTTACTAGTTTATTTGCTTTCATTTTGTTACTTTCAAGAGCACGTATAACCAACTTATTCTCCCTTATGCAGACTTTGACGTCAGTACCGGATCAGGACTCTCTGGTGGAGCTATAGCTGGAATTGTGATTGGTTCGTGCGCATTTATTGCGATAATTTTAGCTCTGCTTTGGAAGAAAGGTTATTTAGGTGGAGACAAAGAAGATAAAGGTATGAACAGCATGTAAATATTTTGTAAGTAAATTTGCTTTTTGCTAGAGATGGCAAGATAGGCGAGTCAGGCAACATGTCAAATAGATTCCAGTTAAAACAGGCCGTGTTAGGTTGCTGTAAGCAACACTCTTTTGTCTACCTTTTGATTGTTTTATAAATAATTAGCGTCACTTATGAAAAAGCAATCGTTTTATAATAATAATTTAAATCATTGCACAGAACAAATTAGGAGAATGTATGGAATAAAAATAACTTTTTGATGAATTTCAGCCCATTTGACTCGTACCCTCTTTAACTGTTTTTTAGTTGGTTTATTCAAAGTAATCCAGTCAAAATTCTCACCTCTAGCTCTTGTTTGTTTCAAAATCATCTGTTATCCCTTTCCCTTCAAGCTAAATCATTATTTTTGTCTTAGAACTCCGTGCACTAGAACTACAAACGGGTTATTTTAGCCTACGACAAATCAGAACTGCAACTCATAATTTTGATCCTGCTAATAAGATTGGTGAAGGAGGCTTTGGACCCGTTTACAAGGTGAAAAGAATCAAAAGATAATACTCTAAACATGATTTTTTGTTTACTTGTATATTTAAGGTAATATATATCAAAATCTTCTCTGTTTCTTTTTAGGGTGTACTCCCAGATGGTTCTGAAATTGCTGTTAAGCAATTGTCAGCCAGATCAAAACAAGGGAACCGTGAATTTGTCACTGAAATAGGCATGATATCTGCTTTACAACATCCAAATCTTGTAAAACTTTATGGATGTTGCATTGAAGGAAAAGAATTGTTACTGATATATGAATACTTGGAAAATAACAGTCTTGCACGTGCCCTATTCGGTAAGTGTTCCACTCTCCTGATACTACCATTGTTTTGATATATATTTTATTCTTTTATATGTGACATAATACATACAGTTTAGTTAAAAGTATATATTTGTATGAATAACATGCTCGTTTATGCTTTCTAGTCTAGTCAAGCTCGATATATGAAACTCAGGCACATGTAAGTTAATGAACTACAATTCAGGCTCGAGTTTGTTTAACCTCAGCTCGATTCAAGCTTTTAGCGAGTAGTTCATTAGCGTATCAACTCGTTTAGACCCTTATGTTTTATACCTATTTAAGGAAACAATTAGTCAATAATAATATGTTATAGGTCGTGAGGACCAGAAACTTAATTTGGACTGGGCCACAAGAAAGAAGATATGTATGGGAATAGCACGGGGATTGGCTTATCTCCATGAGGAATCAAGATTAAAAATAGTTCATAGAGACATAAAAGCCACCAATGTGCTTCTTGACAAGGGTCTTAATGCCAAAATATCAGATTTTGGTTTAGCAAAATTGGATGAAGAAGAGAACACTCATATCAGCACACGAATTGCCGGAACAATGTGAGCCTCAGGATTATTTTTCTCAGCTTATTTTACATTTTGTATGAATTGGAAGAATTATTCAAATCTGGTGATGTATATTGGTGTGAATTTGTAGAGGGTATATGGCTCCAGAATATGCAATGAGAGGGTACTTGACGGATAAGGCAGATGTTTACAGTTTTGGAGTTGTTGCATTGGAGATTGTTAGTGGGAAAAGCAATACAAATTACAGGCCAAAGGAAGAGTTTGTCTACCTCCTTGACTGGGTAAGTTTAATCTTTCAAACCTTTAATTATTTTTTAAATTAGAGATGGCAAGATAAGTGGGTCGGTAATTTGTCTTGACTTTTTTTACTTGCTTATACCTACATATACATAAGAGTTTATGTTGGATTCAAAAATCAACTTTCATCATTTTGTCGATAACGAATCTTTATAATTTCTTTCATGTAATCAAATTTATTTAAAATATGATTGTTTAACCTTTTTAAACTAAAATGACTTGTAGGCTAACGTTATCATAGTGTATAGTAAAGCTAGTCCTCCTCAAGTAGTTAAGGTATCTAGTTCATGATGGATATTGGTGTAGATTTATAAATAGGCTTAGAGAGTGTGTGATTTAGCCAACAAATTAACCCTTTTTAACAAGGCAGAAGAGTTAGAGAGACCGAAACACTAAAAAAGCCAAAAGGTTTAAACCATTAAAATTTGAAAGTTTCGTTTTCATTATTATTAACCCTTTTATGTATAGATAACTTATGATTAAAAAACAGTGTTGTTATGTTAATAATATAAATCTTCATATGGAAACAACTTAGGAGCTTCAAGATTGAATATGCTTTCGATGATTTAAAAGACACATTCCCATCTTAGCTATATATTCTTTAATTTGACCAACTGTTTAAGATACAAACAACTAATCATTTTTATTTTCCTTTGTGAAGGCATACGTGCTACAAGAGCAAGGAAATCTTTTGGAACTAGTAGACCCTAGTTTAGTAAAATACTCTAAAGAAGAGGCAATGATCATGCTCAACCTTGCTCTTCTATGCACAAATCCATCTCCCACTCTAAGGCCACCCATGTCCTCCGTCGTCAAAATGTTGGAAGGCAAATTGCCGGTTCAGCCACCGATGGTCAAACGAGGTCCAGGGAACCCCGACATGAGGTTCAAAGCCTTTGACTTGACATCACATGACAGTCAAACACAAGCCTCCACTGTCTCAGCTGACAGTATGGATCCCAGGAGCATTTCTACAGATGGTCCATGGGCAGATTCATCAATTTACAAGGATGATAGCAAGGACACTTCTCCTTCAGAAAGGAAGCTTCTTCCTGATCTTTATGATGTCAGTATGTGAATCAACAGGTAAGGTTTATGATGATTTTTATTCATTTGTTATAAGTGTTTATATGTCAATTTATTATTGTTGATAAATAATTGGAAGTGTGTAGTTCTGTAAAATGAATAACTGTAGATCGACATTTTTGTTTTGTTTAGGTCTACCTTGATTACATTGTATGTATTTTTGTTTTGTTTAGGTCTATTATTATTTCACTTAGTTTAGCTAGTGATTTTATTGTCCTCATTTTGATCCACTTAATCTTGACGTACTTGTATCTTTATATGCTATCATATTTTTGTTAGCATGTGATATGCTCTGCATGCGTACTCTATCTCATTATGGTTATCTTATTGTACCTTATTGTGTGTTGTATCTTTGTATGATATCTATTATATGATGCAAGTGTCGCTATTATTTTCAAAATATTTTAAGTTAGGGGTCTCATTGGAAGAGATTTTTTTTTATCATTCAGGATAGAAAAAAAGCTTGATCCCATCCTATCTCTTCTAGATCCTAAACATAATTAGACTAATGTGTTAGATATACCGCGCATGCTTGTTTGTTTATTGTGTATTTATGTAAAATTTTGCATGTTTTGTTATCCTTGGTAGTAGTGTCAGTATGTATATATAAATTCTAATTTGTTGCATAAAACATCAAAACGAACCTAGGTTGGTTATTAACAGTGTCGGTTTGGGTTTTTGGATTAATCAGTTTGTAACTAAATATTGAACACTCCTACCCTAACTCGACTCGTTTCTACACGACTCTATATTGTCGTTTTGACCCGAACAAGATTGATACGTTCTATAACAATCGTTTTGGCCTAAACTATATCGATTATAATCCGTTTTGACTCGTTACCAGACCCGACCCACCCGTTTTACCAGGCTTAATTAAACTATAGTATTTATTATACATATGAAGTTTCAATAGAGAGATTTGGGCAAGCATACTACAACAAAGAAACGTACAGAAAGGAACAATTTCACAAACTTGCATTGATCCATCTTCCGACCACCCTCATATCTTCTCCAAGTTGCATTTCATCTGCAACAAGCATGAGTTTCAGATATATATACGTTCTTTTTAAAAAAAACTTTATATTATCAAAGAAAACTGGTTACAACATACCTAGTTTTTGAATTTCCGAGAGTAAGCTCAAGATCATCAGCCCCGCAAACCTCGTGAATCCTTTCTCCTTCCCAAGGCTTCACCTTACCAAATGCAAATTCATCAGAAACAACTTCTGACATTGGAATGTCAGCATTGTTATCAAAGCCTGCAGGAATTGCAGGAGAACATGTCCCACTTTGCCCGGGTGTCCACATTCGCGAGCCACCGTGAGACAAGCCCGTTTCCTTGAACCCGAACGGGTTCGGTGCTACGAGGCTGAAAGTTGGTGATGTTGGACGAATGCCAGTGAACCATTCGGACGTAGGTGCTCCCCAAATGGTGCTGGTTTTGATCCGTGTAGGTGATCGAGCCGTTGGGGAGCTCATGGGTGGAGTCACGGGTGCGCTAATGGACCCGGTGTGGATGTAAAGATGGGGAAGTTTGGTTGAGTGTGATGATGAGGATGAAGAAGAAAGGTTCTTGAGCCATGGGATGAGTGAGTCGGGGTGGGTGTTGGGTGCGTAAGAGGATGATGATGGGCTCGCAATTGAAGACGATGGTGGGCTTGGGTGATAGGACGCATATGGGCTGGGCTGGTATGATGAACATGGGCTTTGTGATGCAGATCCACCAATGTCCATCCGCTCCATAGGCTTGCATCCCTAGAAATATTGAAATAAAATTCAAAAGGTTGATAATTTGTGTTGGAACATTAAAAATAGGTAATAAATATAAAAAGTAGCTAAAAGTTAACACACATAGGGAGTGGTACATGCATCATGCATGAAGCGTTATATCATATAACTAATAAGATCAATTTATACTAGAATTTATATGTCATCCACTTCTCGCTATCCTCCCCGTCACAACCACTATCATTTTCTGTCTGTAACCGTCCGTAACAACATACTTCTGCCTTGAAAAATTGTGTTGTCATTCGCCTCTTCCACCTCAACGCCAACTCAGCCTATGTGCATCTTAGAAAATGACCAAGAATGTAACAAATTTTAAAATACAAATCTTTTACTTCAAAAGGTAAGTCACATTAAAGCAACCTCTTTAGTTACTTTCAGAAACCCAGAAAAGAGGAATTCTTTTGCTTTAATCTTTAAACACGCCGTAAAAGACAATATATGCATTTGACTTTAGCACCTAGAAGATAACAAGTAATTTATTATTCTACTAGATGAACTTGAGTTCTTCGTGGAAGTGGAAACATGAAAATAGCCATCGATTGGTAATGGACTTTATAGAGCTAGTACAAACACTACCAATATCAGATGACACCCTAAATTATGAAGATATGTCCTATCAATTCAATAACACCACACTAAAAACAAAAAAAAAAACTGCACGTCATATATAACACTTCTTTTTTATAAAATTTACACTCATGTTTTTTTATAACTATTTTCACAAGTAATGTTACCATTATAAAAAGAGGCGACAAAAGAAGTGGAGAACTGGAGATTGTTGATTAGTGATTGACAGGTAAAAAGGAAAGAGTATGTAGCCTGAAGAATAAAGTTGGAGACAATAAAAAGATCCTGATTTACCAAATTCTAACAGAGATTAAATCAAACATAATGTATCCACTAATATTTCACTCGTAAAATAAGGTCCGCTGAAAAATAGAACAAGAGCTTAGCGAAATTTAAAATATCTTTTCTTTCTTACATATATATTACATAAATCATGAGTAAAGCTTAGATCAGCTTAGGTTCAAGCCTGAAATAAGTCAGCTTGAGTTAGTTCCAGAACCTTTATTGAACTTCAACTCGGGTTATTTATAACTCGAGCTTGCTTGATGAACCGGCTCAAAATTAAAAGAGAAGGCAGCTAGAAAGCGGTAGCGGCTAGAGGGACCGAAGATGAAAATGAGAAACGGGGAGTAGATAGAAAAAACAACATTTCTAAGGTTTTTCCCCCAAACATGACCCGGGTCCATTTCATTAATTTTTCTACATTTACATGAACGATTTCATACCAAATGACCACAAAAATCAAACTAGTTATATATTATAGCTATTTAAACAGTTGTGTATTTATATTATATTATAGACTTGCAGAGTGTAAATAATACTACACTATTTGAGCAGAGCCCTATGTTTTGTATTTGAAATTTTCAGCACTAGCAGAAGAAATAACCTTTTATGAACATAGAATTCAATTATTTACAGTTTTGGTACACATGCTTACTGAAAAAGGACCTGTGTGAAAAAATAAAGCAAAAGAACCAGAGGAAAAAAATGCCATTATTTATCAAAATCATTTTTGTCTTTTTGGCTGATTTTAAAGTATACACTATACCATGTAACTTTTGTAACAGTGACAACAAAATTACAAAATGGACATAAATATCCCTTTGGTCAGATCCGAAAAAAGAGTTTCTCAAAATTCTAGGAGGGTAATATCGTCTTTTCGATTTTTTCACTTTGGGGAATCTTTCAGATTTGCACTTCTACCGTTCTACGAAAGAAAACAAAGAAATGGATAAAAATGCATCAAAATTCTTAAAACAAATCCGGGCCGGATCTAATGTACGCCGGGAATGATCAGTATCAGAAAAATAAGCAGTCTTATGACCTAAGCCTAACCGGGATCTGGTCCAACAAACGTCCGCTAAAATGCGCAGGGGAACACAGGGACAGTACACGTCAGCATATTGTTAAACGCGCCACCAGTCCATCGGCAGATCAAGACCGCACGGAGCACATTCTCCAACCACTTGATAAAAAAACCGTGCCTCGTCACTTTAACATACAAACCAACTACGGTTACGGTGACGGAGACCTTAATTGCACCACCGTCACTAGTCGAAGGTGTAGGTTCATTTGACCTAAACAATATGACGACTAAAACCATTATAAAGTATAAGACTTAAAGTCAATTATGTACAAAATAAATATGAGTTTATAAACAAATAGACTCAGTCTTTTTAAGTTGAGTTCTTATATTAAGGAGTTGTTTGCTCGTACTTATATTAGCTTTTTAATGGTTCAGACTGTTTGTCTCGCGAGCCGATACTTGAATGGTTTAAACATTTGCCTCTGAATAATTAATTGGATGGTTAAGAGGTCTAATACTGAATGGTCAAAACCTCTTATCTAAATTTGTTAGACCCTGGCTTTGAATACTTAAACAACATACTAGCTTTTAATGGTTCAGACTTTTTAATGGTTCGCATTTGACTTCTTAATGGTTCAACACTTAATTATTCAGAAATTGTCAAACAACCTCTTAGTTTTTAACCGTTTTATTAGAGCAAAACTCAAAATGGTGGTAAGGAGAAAAAAAGACTATGAACAAGGAGGACGTTGACTCTTTAGAAGAGTGGAATGTTACAAACCGAAGACTTGTTACATGTTAGTCGTATAGGTAACAAATATAAGGTTTACATACAAAATACAGCTCATCACCCGTGGTTGAGTTCTCATGTTTTCTCCGTAACAAACAATTTCTGTAAATTATGAGTATCAGTTATGTGATTGTGTTCCATCTTATTGTTAGATTTCCGGACAAACTAACTACTAGAAAGTATTTGAATCTTCAAATTCGTATGACCTCAACAAATTACTGTAAAACGATGATCCTAAATCCAAATTTCAACTACAATCAACTGCGAGATCGGAGATGTAAGAGCTATACATACCTTACGATACGTAGTTCCATCTGGTTCGACGGTCCAACCAGCTTCATCAGCGAGTGCTTTGAGCACTTCATTGTTGTCGCAATGCTTCGGCAGCTTGTAGTTACCGTACATCCTCAAACCGGTGAATATCTTCGCAGCGATCGCTCTCCTCCTCCTCTCTCTCCGCTTGTTGTTCTCCCGTTCTTTCCACGTCGGCATCCTCGTTCCTGACGTCATCCTTCTCGCTCTGAACACACGCAACGATAGAGATAACTGATAAGAGACGAGTGTTTGAGTGATAATAATGCTTATATCGATCAGTAGTTCAATACAGTAGTATAATCGCAGGAGGATTTTTGAAATGAGAAACTGAAATACTGAATCGCTTTTGTTTTGTAGCGTTATGATCATAAATGCGGTTCGATTTCAGCAAAACGGACTCGATAAAGTGAAATTGGAATCAATTAACGAGTTGATGAACGTAAACTGAAGTGGCGGAGGAATTACTTGAGATTAATGCGACGGAGGAAAGCGCCGGAGAAGAAGCTGATCTCCGGCGAGGTTTAATCGGAAATTGAGAGATAAACTGCAGAAATTATATATTTATAGGTGAAATTTATGAATAATGCACATATCGATCAATACAGCAACGATAAAGTATACACCGCAGGGAGATTGTGAAATGAGATGCTGAATCGCTGTTTTTGTAGCTTTATGATCATAAATGCAGTTCGATTTCAGCAAAACGAACTCGATAAAGTGAAATTGCAATCAGTTAAAGAGTTAATGAACTAAAATTGAAATGGAAGAGGAATTACTTGAGGATTAGTGCGGCGGAGGAAACCGCCGGAGAAGAAGGTGAGCTCCGGCGAAGTGGCTGAGCTCCGGCGAGGTTTGATGGTGAATTGAGAGAGAAAGTGGAGAAATTATAGGTGAAATGTGTGTGCGTGTGTAAAGAGGAGGTTGGACCGTGACATGTAAGCTGTGAAATGTTGCTGTTTATTTACGCTTCTGCCACTGGCTTCTTGTAAAAGAGCCATTGTTGGATAAAAGTGCTTTGGATGCTACTTCGTATGACCCACCACAAAGTTCTATAAAAACATATGTATTTATAAACATAAACACACAAATGTAATATGGTATATGTATACATATAGATGTGTTTGTATGTAAGTTTTAACTCAAATGGGTGTAGAAATATTAAACATTTGGGTTTAGAATCACTTTGATAGTTATTTCATCGAATGACTTGTTTTATATTTTATTTCATTTTGTTGAAAATTTTACCTTGTCGTTTGTCTTAGACAAACAATTGATGTGTAATTTTGTTGTATTTTGTATAGTACTTACTTATCAACTTGATATTATGTCATGAAGCCTTAAAACAACTTCATGAAAGAACAAACTCTCGCTCCCTCCTTGTAGCAATGTGAATGGAAAGACGTAGTATTTTGCCTCTCTCCTCTACAAGCATTTCCATGTCGGCTCACAAATATCATTCGCCTTCTATTATGGATGATCTTTGCCCTGTAAGTCATATGCCTGCAATTTAGCATTAGGCTAACATTTTGTTGATGTCGGAGTCATTGTCATCTTTATCAATGCTAATTTTGATATCGATCTAGCATTCCACTCAATATCATATATTGATTTGCGTTTCAACTAATATCATCCTAATTTGATTATTTTTTTATTAGAGATAGAAGCCTTAGTTCATATTATTTTTTGATTAGCCATAAATTGAATGATTAATAAGTGATACCACAACCTCATCAATAGCAGAGAAATCCTATACTATTTTTAATCTTTATACAAGAAGTATTAATTGCATTTTGCAAGCTAGAGAATTTACTGTCATTTATTTCTAGTCATAAATATCCATTTACTGTCATTCAACCTATTCATTAAACAAATAAAAGTGACAACTTTCAATACATCTTGCTCTACACAACAATTCAATATTCACCGAGGCCCTAGAAATGGTTTCTTAAAACACGTTAGTAGATTATTTCTATGCCACAGTTTTAGGTTTACAATACAAACATTGGGGTTTGGATAAAAAACGAGTTCGATCCATATATTATGGTTTGTAAGTTTCACTGTTACAATGTTTTGACACTCATTGTCGATATTGAATGTGTTGCCATACAATACCAAACGTCTTTTGTTTTTTCACGTTTTCTTATAATATTGATAACTTTAAATGTTTTATTAAAGTTTCTTTATATTTATTCTCTGAAATATTTAACACCCGACCTTAGCTCAGTTGGTACAGTGGAGGACTGTAGTGTGTTCATGGCTATCCTTAGGTCGTTGGTTCGAATCCGGCAAGTCGAAAACTTAATTTTAATTGTTTTATTTAAAAGTTATTAAATGACAATCGTGTTATTTTTCCTATCCGTTTGTTTCAGTTTTAAAATATGACGTTATTTTTTTAATATATAATTAAGCAAGCTAAAGACATTTGTAACTTTTAAAAAAATGCAACTGTGTGTTTTTCAGCTATTAATTAATATAATTTAGATAGGTTTATTGTGTGTATTCGAGTATAATATCAGGTAAATTTTAACAATACAACAATGAAAATCGTAAAAAAAAGTTGTTATATTTCATGTTAAATTTCTTTTTGAAGTACAATGCATGTATTAGTGTATCACTTTACACATTTTTATTTATTTTACATATGTAAAATTTGCAATTAGTTATGAAGTTTTCTAAACTCACGGTTGGTTGGTTTCACGTATTCGAGAACAATTCTAAAAGTAATGACATTAAGCTGGATTATGACTTCTTTTATAAGTTTTATGAATATTTTAATCTATAAATATTAAATATAAAGAAAATTAAGTAATGTAAAAAAGGTATGGATGTATTTTGAAAAAAAAATATATAAAGAAGGAAAGAAAAGGAAATATTAAGAAAGTATAAACACCATAAAGTATTTGCCTTTGCCCATTTTGAAATTTGCGACGTTGAAAAAGAAAGTAAAACACTAAAACCTGAAAAAAGAAATTTATGCAGAAATCTTTGACCCAACTTTACAATAAAAAAATTCAACAAAATCCAAGCAAGTCAATAGCCCATTAAAAGGTAAAGAAAATTATATTATATATTTTTTTGCTACGTATAAAACTAAAATAAAATTGTATTTATATATTATAAAACATTACATTAATGCATATAAGTATATAGTATAAAAACTATATGTGAGAAAACATGGCTGCAATAACCAAACTGAGAATGATGGTCTACATTAAAAGACATAATGTGAATAATCTTTAACATATGGATGAGTTATTTCAAAAGCATAGTTAGACTAACATCATTAACATATATATAAGTTATTTCAAAAGCCTAGTTAGACTAACATCATTACTCATAAGGCTCGTCACACATTACCATCCAACTAAGAAGCATTTGCCAAAAAAACATTTTTGATTTAATTAAACAAGTAGCCATGCTTAACTAATACACATCATTTTATATATCCATTTATAATTCGACATGATGAACATATCAGGTGAAACACGTTCTTCCCTTTTATCAGATATAGATGTCAGACCAGTATTGACAACAAGCTGGTGTCACTCCCAGCGTTGGTTAGTGCCCAACACCATGCAAATTCTCCAAGCTTCTTTTTAACAATTTAAATTTTTCGCTTTTCACGTTCCAATTTAATTTACTCCAAGTGTTTAATTTGATTAGACATGATGTACACATATATAAACAATTAAATCACCCAAGTTTTCAATTCCCTTTTGTATATAATTATAAGTTCATTGGCACATATGAAATCGTATTTTCACCCAATTTGTTCATTAGTATTTGTGCAAGTCTCAGCTTTCATAAAAAAAATTTTGAAGTGCATAGACCTTACTCGGGTCGATCAATGGTTGTTTCTTACCCTCATAAAGTTCTTTGACCTCGTTTGTACAAGTTAAATTCACAACCATAAAGTAAGAGATTTAAAATCTCATTAATAAACAGTTAATACCTTATGTCTCTATATAAAGTTTTTAGACCTCATTATTGAAGCTTTCACCATCTTTTTTCACCAACAAAATTCATGTTTGCATGTCTTCTACATTGTGAACTTAATGAGTGATTCAAGTAGATAGCATGCATAATTTGAAATCAATTTAAATCATCGGGGAATCAAATAATTTTACAAAAACACAAATGTTCTTACCTTGGTTTCACCACCTTTTTTTAGCATATTTTTACACAAGCTAAAGTCACATTAATTATCTTCTACATTATGAATATTTTTATCTTCTTATTCTAATAAAAAAGTAAATGAGAGTGACACATATCATCACCATAATCATCCTCACCAAAATTTTCCCGTCTCTCTCTCCTATTAAAAATTACTTTAATTACTAATAATATTATTTTAATATTTGTTAATATTTAATAAATTAAGAAATAAATCTATTTATTAAGTTTATTTATAAATAAATTAATACTTTTAAAAAGTCAATTTTTTATAAAAAAAAATTAAGCAAATTTGGAAGTTGTAATAAGAAATTTTTAAAAAAATGTACTTTTTACGGTTTGTTTTAAAACAAAATGTTTATTTAAAAAAAATTAAAAACAATATTTTAAAAATTCGATATCATTGTTTTATTATTTATATTCATTTCTCATACGTAATTTAAGTTATATCATATCTTATAATATTATTTTATTTTTAATAAATTTATTATATTAATATTTTATTTATTCAACACGTGTAATACACGAGTTTACTAAATCTATTTAACATATAACTCAATTAGATAGCATTCACAATTCGCAATCAAGTTAAATCATCGTAGGATCACTTAGTTTACATAAACAATTTTTCATGTTATTTTCATCAAAATTATCTTTTAGTATTTTCTCTATCAAAAGTCTAAAGACGACAATACAAATGGCTATGTTTCTGGACATAGAATTAAACTTTTAATGAAATAATTTGGTTTCTATTAATGTTAATTTTCTATGTTGGAGGTTATGTTTGAATAGTCTTCCAACTTTGGTTTTATTGTTGAAGATACATATCAATATTTTCGACTCACCTTGTGTTTCTATGCCATGAATATAACCAAATCATTGGGCCATCTATTTGTAACATATCCAATTGCACAAGTGATGGGATTTTACATCCTTTTGGTGTAGACTTCATTTTTTTCTTGTTTAATGAGAAAGACCTTCTCCACTTTCATGATCTGCTTGAGGATCATCAACATGTAAGAAGGTAATATACACGGTTATATAGACTGATATATAGTGTTTATGGAGAAACAAGAATGAGTTGTTAATTAATAAAAAAACTACCAATATCGCAAAGATGGTGGGTGAAATTAAAGTCTTTGGATTTCTTAGGCTTAAGAATCAATAGAAAAAACAGGTTCTTGAATGGGATCAATGGTGTAATTTTAATGTATTGAGTATGAGATTATGAAATAGTTTATATTGATGTATGTAACATGTAAGGCTAAAGTTTTGTTAGTCTACGGTGTAATCTATCTACTCTAATAAAAAAAATGTTTTAAGTTGTCATTTGTCACAGTATTAAATATCTTAAATCTATATTTTGTGTTTCTCTCTCATATTAAATACTTACATTAACTACTAATTATATTATTTAATTTTGTTGAGATTAAAATAGTTTTTAATAAATTAATAAAGAGTTATTATTATAAAAATAATTTCAAAAGAAACAATCTTTTGTATAACATAAGTAATTTTTTAAAACATCAATTTTTTTAAATACAAAATATTTAAAATCAATGAATTTAGAAACTAAATTTTTTTATGAAACATAAAAAATTAAAATTGAAAGTTATAATGAGAAATTTTTATAAAATTACATTTTTTAAAATGTTTTGATTTAGAACAAGTTTTTTTTTAATTTTTTTAGATAAAAAGAATTTAAAACAAAAGTAAAAAATACAATATCATTTTTTATTACTTGTATTCCTTATTTATACGTAAATTTCAATCATATCATATTTCAAAACATCATATTATTATTAATAATTTTTCATTCCTAATTATTTAATATTTATTTATTTTACCCGTGTAATACACGTGATACTAATCTAGTATAATTATATTGTTTGCCTTTCAATAAAAGTTTCTACTCACCCTTAGGCTTAGGACTCTCCAATTGCATGCTCTCTTTATTTAACATTTTAAGAGGCATTTAATTAACATAATCCAAATTAATTCTGAAACAATTAACCAGGGTCGGTTTAACATTTCTGGAGGTCTAAAGTGAAACAAAATTTTGAGGCTCTCACCTATGTGTTATTTCTAAAGACGTTTGCCTCAAATGGACAACATAAACAAATTTGTTTATAGTGTGGCAAAACAACTCAAGACAGAAAACAACCTAATTAACTTAAACATCATCAACTAAAAAAAAACCATATTAAATGATAAACAAGTAACAATTGGTTAAAGTAAAAAAAATTCAATTGCAAATTAGATTAGAATCAAAACAGATAATAATAGATTACATAAGTAAAAGAACAATAATCGATTAAAGCAATTGAGCATGAATCAATACCAGACAATAATAGTTAGTAGATCAAATGATTAATTTCAAAGGAAATTTAGAATTGATGAACTTAAAAAAGCCGTCAACATTAAATGCTCAATGAACTTTTGGTAAACAAGTTTCGTAAGTCAACCTCCATGAACCAAATTTTGTAAATTGGCCTCAATAAACCTTCAATAATTTTATTATCATTTTATAATTTTGTTATCTCTCTCGTTTATCTCTAAATACATATGTTTTTATTTTAAAATTTGGGGGCCCTTAAATTTTGGGGGCCTAAAGCGGTTGCTTTAGTTGTTTATACTGTAGAGATGTCTCTGCAGTTAACCAACCTAATCACAAACCCAACCACGAGTTTGGCGACTTCGGTTGGCGAATTAGGCTCATGAAGTTGTCGTGGAACGGTAATATTATCGTTGGAGTTTAAAAAAACCCCTCTTTGTATACTGATTTAAACCGTTTTCTACCAAATATTGACATAAAAAAGTAAAAATTATTTCGCCTCTTCTACTCTTTTTTCTACTACTCTTTATTACTGCTCAACACAATGAGACATCAGGATATTCTTTCACCGTCATCATCTAGCTTTGAGTCATCTTATGCCAATGTTCTTGAATTTTTGCCAAAGATTTTGCCGCCGCATCCAAAGTGGACGATAATATCATTTGGGGGTTGTGGGATTAAGAAACACATTTTAGCCTAAAGAGTAGTAGATTGCTCAAAAAGTGCTAGTGTAGTATATTGTTTAAAACATGGTGCCGCAATCCTTAAGGATAGTAATTGGTTTAAATAAGATGACACCTTTTGATTCTAAAGAGTTGAGGGTTTAATGGGTTGGAAAAAACGTGCCCTTCCACCCTTATGCCAACAAATGCACCATTTTGGAATTTAAAATCGACTTTAGGCATAAATTATCAACTTTATAAAAAAACATCGTTGTCACACACGTCAATCAAATTTTTTGGGTCACCACATTTCAAATGAGATTCTAGTTCAATCACAATGATTTAAAGCGCCATTTTATGCAAAATCTTCTTTTAGTTTGAATTAACTCAACTTTATTGATTCTTATTATCGGGAGTATTTATTCACTACTATGGATTTTGTGGGTATTGGAAGCAAATGGAATAACTGGATTAAAGCTTGCTTGGGTTTGGCTACTTAATCGATTTTAATAAATGATAGTCCAACCTTAGAATTTATTAAAGAGAGAGATTTGAGACAAGGTGATCATCTTTTTTTTCGTTTCTATCTATTCCGGCAATGAAAGGTTTAAATGTGGTTTTTGATGATTTAATGGTTTCGGGTTTGTTTCGAGGAGCGACAATTGGTAAAGATAACCTTTGCATGTCCCATTTATTTTATGTAGATAATGTTATTATCATGGAAGAATGGTTGGTGAAAATTGATCTAATATTAATATATTATCACTTATCAAAGCGTTAAATTGTTTTTATTTTACATCTGACTTGAAGATTAGCATACATAAATCATCTCTTTTCGAAATAGGGATTACAAATGTTGAAGTCTAATTGATGGCTGCCATTTAGGTTGTAAATCGGCTCTTCTACCTTTTTGGTATTTGGAGATTCCAATTGTGGACAACCAAAAAAAAGAAACAAAAGAAATATATATTAAAAATAAGAAAAGCAAATTAAAATAAGAAACTCAAAATACATAACCCAAGAAAAGGCATAAAATTATAATACCCAGTCGAAATGGTTTTTTTTTTAACGGCTAACGAATAATTTTTAAGCCCGGTCACCCGGGTAAACCCAATGGCGAAAGGCCACCCACGCCCGCGAACACAGACAGCGCTGGTGACTCGGCTCGCCCACCATTTCAAGGGAAACCCACAACCTAAAGGTTTACTGTGGTAAAACCTTTGACCCACTAGGAGCATATTGCACCTAGTGAGACTTCAACCCATGACATTCACATTGAAAAGTTATAGGGTGTCTTCTTCTAAACGGGTGGGAGTTATGGGATGTAAATGGTTTACGACAGGGCAGCTGCCAACATTATAAGGTTTCGTAGTTGTAAAAGTATTTATAAGATCAAGTTAGTTGAAAATCAAAAAAAATAATAATAAACTACCATCGACGCTTACGATTGATTGAGTTCAATTTCACCAAAAAAAAAACTATTTTTGATAATATTTAGATTCCATCATATGAAACAAATGGATTCTCATGCTTTGACACGAAAAACAAATAATTTTCTTTTTTATAAAGTGAGAAACCTTCTCTTAATCAATATAGGATTATTATACTTAATCAATATAGGATGATTATACTGATTTATATATAGTCTAGACCACTTGGGTTATTGAAACCAAAAACATCCTTTCTAGCGATAAATGTGACAAAACCTTCACTCAACCAATCTTTCATTAGAATGTAGGTGTTCATTGCCTTGCATTCTTCTATGTATAGAATTGTTAATTAATATTATGTTTTGAGTTTAAACTCATTTTGACCCGACCCATCCTGACTCAAACTCATCATGACCCGAACTCATTTTAACCCATTTTTAAATTAGTATATTTTGACCCAAGCGCATCCTAACCCGAACCCCAACCGACCTGACACCCGACCCAACTCGACCTGCCCATCTTGCCAGGTATAGCATATAGTAAATGAGTTATAGTTAAAGGACTATATTGGGAAAGTTAATGAAATTTAGGTGAGAAGTGTAAAACATCAACTTTTGTGATTAAAACACTATAGACGAAGTATGAGGAGTCAACATGGTCAAACCAAAACTTAAATATACTTTTTAATTTTTAAGTTTGCAACGTGGGCGCCATAAAAAATTTGAGTATTTTTGGAGAAAAATTAAACGAAGAATTTGGGAGGAAACGAATAACACGGGAGAACCACAAAGTGATGGTAAAATTGTATCATTTTCAATCAAATTCTCATGTGTTTAATGTTAGAAATAGTATAATAATTAGTAACAAGAAATCAAATGTAATTTCAATACAGACGATACAAGCAGCAATGAAAATAAGTCCTGCAAAGAATGAACAGAAACAAAAGAATGAGAGGAAAACCGGGCTTTTGTTTGACATAATTCTTTAAAACAGATTCGTCGTCTGTTCCTAGGGTACACCGGTTCAAAGAAGCGTACTGTCGGACATCGCATTTGCCTGAAAGATAGCCGGAAGTTGCAGAAACGAAGTTGTCGAATTTGCTGGTGTGAGCTTTGTAGTGTCTAACCTCTATGTTGTGGTTGTGAATTGTGATTAATTTTTTTCCATTTACATCCCAGTATAAATTTTATTAAGTACCAAGCTGAATTTAAAATAGGATATTTTAGGTATCCTACACTATATCGACTAACAGTGACGTACTCTCATGTGTATTCTTATGTATTTAACGCCGTGTCACAAGCTTATTTTCTAGTTTTACACCAAACTTAAAATAGACAATTGTTAACACATCATTAACAATAATTACTATATTATTAATAAAGATGGTAAATGAAAAGTAAACTTTAAGCACTTAAGAATTTGACCACTAAATTTCAAGTTTTTTTACGAAACTCTACATTTTGAAGGCTTTATAGTTTAGTCATTGAACTTTGTAACCACAGTCGTCTGTTTTTAAGTTGATCTATGTTTTAATGTAAATTTTGTTTGAAAGCAACTCATGTAATAATGTAATACAATTTCATTATCGGTGCACATTCAAGTTTAGCTACGTTTCTACATAAATTTAGTTTGAAAACGAGTAAGATTGTAGTCCAAATTTTACCACACCACAAACGGCGCCAACATACATGTTTATTTTTACGTACGTTTTGAGTTGGTATACGTTTCAACATAGGTTTTGTTTTGAAGTCGTGTCAGATATAATATGTATTCATTCGACGATAAAATTCATCTTTTAACTTTAATTTAATTCGCAAATGAGTCAGGTCGATTATAATATTTACTTTATCACGTCGCAATAATGTGCCGCAACGCGTGGCGGGTAAAAGCCTAGTTTAATTTTATATAACAAAACATAATATCCAAAGTACATAATACCAAAATGTCACACCCCGACCGATGGCGGAAATCTTCGAGGCGGACGAATGTGAAACGATTGTTCATAGCACATGAAACTAAATAAGTTATAATAATATTAAATATCATTTTTATTGAACATTATAAGACAATTCAATAAATAAAACACAATCAAGATATACACAACAACGTAATGCTTTCAATTAACTAAGTCCAAGTCCTATATGAGCACGAAGAGATCTTCAAGTAGAAAATCTGAAACATGTTAAAAATAAAAGGTCAACTTTAAAAGTTGGTGAGTTTCCATGGGTTAAACGTACATATATATAAAAAAAATTTGAAGTAGCGATTCATGTCAATGGTTATGAGTTAGCAAGTATATAGAATACAATCAAACCTCGACTTAATTATAAGTTTATATGATTGGCTAAGTGTACTTGATTCCCATGATGAACAAGTCATACGTCATCAGGAGCCGGCAATACATCGGCTTTAGCACCAAATAGGCTTGTCAGGCCCATAGATCTAAGACGTCGTCAGGCTAGCAATAATTAATGATTGTCAACATATAATGTATCTCATATAAAACTCCTAATAATACAATAACTATGACAAAAAGTAAAGATGAATTGCATGTGCATTTACAAGTATCAAGATGATTACAAGTGTAAGTTTATAAGATTAACATGTTTCACCCAAAACGTATGAAATAAAGTAAGAAGGGGCATGGAGAACTCACATGGGAAACTCACATGACAAATAAGTATGTAAGGAAGATTAATAAGAATAATAAACGTCGTTCCAAGATGAACCCTTCACGAGCTACCTAAATAATATATATATATATATATATATATATATATATATATTCAAGGTTTAACATCTAATAGCAAGTTTAATGAATTTACGAGAACTAGGGTTCAATTTGGGTATTTGGGGGTGTTCTTGTAAGTGCATCAAATAATAATAAAATTAGACAATATACTATTTATATATTTTAAAGAAAATGTCATTGAATCATTTATAAGAATTAATAAAGTTTAAGTATGAAATTTGAATAATTATTTGAAATAACCATAATTTATACGATATTAATTTAAAGGAAAGTTTGGATCAATAATAATTTTTCTACATAAAAATTATCCAAGAGTAACCTTTGTTAAAAGGTTTATTAAAACTATATATAACTATTTAACCTAAAAAATTGCAGAGAATATTTTGATGTCCTTAAAAATACATAAAATTTATAAAAGTCTTTTTTATACTTATATAAAAATACTACACCTTAATTAAGGCTAAAAACCTTTTAAAAAATGCATGAGGGTGATGGGTTTGATGGACCATAATCAAAGTTGTTTAACCATTTAAACATGAAAACGCAGCGGATAAAAGCCTTAACATTATGATTCATAATCTAAAAAATTAAGGTTCTCTACTTTGTTTTAACAAACCCAAAAGCATAGGATCATTCATATGTGTTTGAACAAGCTATCAACAAGATATAACAACCAAAAGAAACAATGAAACTACCTTTCAAAGCTGCTGAAAACGTTTATGAACTACCTTCAAAAGGGGCTGCTGAAAAACGGGATTTGTATGAA
>BJCM01151866.1:0-15469 GCA_018326385.1 Flaveria bidentis
AAATGCACATGCAATTCATCTTTACTTTTTGTCATGGTTATTTGTGTTATTGTAAATCTTATATGAGATGCATATTTTGTTAACAATCATTAACTATTGCTAGCCTTGCGACATCTTAGATCTTTGGGCCTGAAAAACCTATTTGGTGTTAAAGTCGATGTATTGCCGACTCCTGACGACGTATGCTTGTTCATCATGGGAACCAAGTACACCTAGCCAATCTTATATACTTGTAATCAAGTCGAGGTTTGGTTGTAACTGTATGTGTTCTATAAGCTTGCTAACTCGTAACCATTGACATGAATTGCTACTTGTAACCCTTTTTACACATATATATATGTATGCGTGTGTTTAAACCATGGGGACTCACAAACTTTATAGTTGACTCTTTATTTTTAACATGTTTCAGGTTTGATACTTGAAGATCTTTTTGTGCTCACATAGGACTTGGACCTAGATTAATTGAAAGACTTATGTTATTGGTTATATCTTGATTGTTTTGTAATTACATACTTGTCTTGTAATGTTAATGAATAATAACATTTAATATTATTTCAACATAATTAGTTCCATGTGCTATGAGCAATCGTCTCCCATTCGTCCACCCCGATGATTCCGTCGTCGGTCGGGGTGTGACATAAATATTTCACCTTTTATACGAGATCCTTTATTGATATAAAATGTAAATAATCTTGTCAAATATTAATGTTTAGTAAACTACATTTCAACGAATGATTTTTAGCCCAGGTGATTGAGTTGGGTTATCTTAAAATTTCATTAAAGTAAGAAGAGGTATTGGGTTTAAGACTCATTTATAACAATAAAAAAGATTCTAGGTTAAGTTAAGGAGTTTCTCACACAATATGAGTTTCATCCTAAAAGTGATTTCGGTTTTCTACTCGATGGAGATGATCGAAGGAACAATCAATAATGGCTAGTCAGTGATCTTTTAATGGTACAAAAACACTAAAGAATGCTTCACTAATTTCGCCATGGACCAAGCTTCAAAACATTCCTACCAGTTATAGGTAATTTTAATTTAACATTTTTATAGTTTTATTAAAATAAAATAATGCATTTATTATAAATGTAAGTTCATAACCTAAAATTTATTATAAATAAAATAACAGTTAAAGTGTAAGGTTATTTTTCTTGAGTCATGATAAGACGAACTTTAATGTTGGTGGTATATTTAGCAACTTCAAAACTTTAAAAACTACAATATATGTATTATTATTTCAAAACTTGATATTTATGGTTATCTAATAATAAAACAAACCTTGCTTATGATCTAGGTCTAATGATATGATATTTCTACATTAATTAAATTATTATAAGTTTATACTTTAAATATACACAAATGTAAGATTAAATAACAATAAGATGTAGTAAAAAAAACCTAGCGCTCCAAAACCTAATAATAATACAATATTTCAATTTATTATTTTTTTTTACATGTTTTAGCATTTACTTATTAGCCCCGACAATACATTCCGGTGTTTTTTTCATATGTAATTGATTTGATTTTCCTTATAACATTTATGTGAATTTAAAAAATTTTATATTTTTTTAAAAAGACCCTAACTACTTTTAGCTACACGAGAAGTTGAGAACTTGAGCAAAAGAAAAGATTGCAGTTCTATTATGTAAGCTAGCCTTAAGTTAAGATCAAAATAACATTAAAGGGTTTGTTTGTCAGCTTTTAAATCAGCATTTTAATGGTTCAGGTATATGAATGGTTTAGATTGTTTGTTTCGCGAGCAAATGTCTGAATGATTTGTCTTTGAATGACTAGTCATTCTATTAATACTGAATGATTAAGAAGTCAAATGCTAAATGGTTAAAATCTTTTATCTGAATTGGTTAGACATTTGCTTTTAAATAGTTAAAAAATATACTGCTTTTTAATAGTTCAGATCTCTTAATTATTCAGATCTTTTATTAATTCAACATTTACTTATTCAAAAGTTACCAATCACCTTTAAACGTCTTTGTGTTTTGATGTCAGAAGGAAGCAAAAATAATAGTATTTCCCATTATTAAATAGAAACTATTTATGGATGTGAGTGGTTCAAGAATTTATTACTGATGTTGCATAAAAAGTTTTGATTTTCTCAACTTAAAATATTCATAAACTTGTTCGAGACTCTTTCACCCTCGACCGTTTTCTTCTTCCCTCTCCGTTTCTAAAACCTCACACTCACTCTGTTGCAGAGATGAAAACACACAATTTCAATCTTCAAACACACACAGACTCATAATCAAAGCACAAATACACTCAGATTGTATACATTTATATATGTATGTGTACTAAAGGATTGATTAAGTTTAATTAAGTGAAAATGGGGATGATTTTCAGACAGTTGTTGATGGGGAAGAAGAAGGGCGATTTAGGGCATGTTTGGATGGCTGCACACTTCCCCAAACGTATTAAGAAAGAGCTTGTTGAAGAGACGAACATCAGTTCTTCTGTTGGTTAGTTTTTCGTTTGATTTTCTTCTGTTTTGCTTTCTATTTCGTTGAAGTTGCAGAAATTGTAGTGACAATTTATCCGTTTGATTTGTTTCAATTGAAGTTGGTTTTATGTACGTGAGAACCCAAATCGGTGCTCATTTGGTTTAATGATTTTGATTTGTTGTTTGTGTGCGCTTAACGTCGGTGAATGTTGCTGTTCATCTATAGGGGATTCGTTGACGATTTTTGGTGATCTCAAGGCAAAAACCATTTGATTTTGGCGTTTCGTGTATTTGTTGCTTTCAATCAAAAGTATATAACCCATCCATTTTTATTAAATTTCTGGAAAATGTGACTATTTTTATAGAGGAATCAAGTTTTGATGTTCATCATGCTTGTATTCGAAACCTAGGGTTTTTTTACTGGTTAGAGGTTTTTCGTAATAAAGCAAATTATGAAAGGGGAAAGTAGTTATGTGCTATCCCTGTACAAATTTAGGAGTCTGTCATAGTTTTAGTGTGGAAATATTTTTAAAAAAATGGGATTTTGGTGACTGTGGTTGTGAAATTGTGCATAAATCGGTGACAATTTACCCCATGAAAAGGGATTTATTGAAACTTCTTGTGATTAAAATGAGTTACCTCTTGTCAGTCACATATAGAGAAAAGGATTATCAGGGAAACCTGAAGTTAGCATATCTCAAGTGGGATAAAGCTTTATTTTATTTTGATAATCAAGAATTGTAGCATGACGAAGACGTTAGCAATTATGTTGTTAAAAGGGAATTTACGTTACAAGGATGACGTTTCTACATTGGTATGTGCTACAAGTTGTTTGAAAGTGAGTTTCCTAAAAGAATCGACCATTGAAGTTGAAGTTCATTTTGTGCATTTAGAGGATTTTGCATGTTTATATTGTGGACATGCATTTGGGAAAGTTTGTTTATTTGCAATGTGATGATTTAGCTCCATTAGATAGATGCTACGGTGTTGTGTGAATTTAGGCGCCACAACTTAAAATAACTATAGGGACCACATATTTCTTTCGAAACAAGTAATTCTAAATATGATCATAGTTTTAATTGGAAAATATCATTTCTGACTTACTTTTTTCGTGGTGTATTTGATTCAGATAAAATTTTGGTAGACCAACTTCCTGTTGTAACATATAGAATATTGGGCTATCTTCTACTAGGAGTGGCGAGAATATACTCCAAGAAAGTCGAATATCTTCTTATTGACTGCAATCATAGCCTGAATGAAATGAAATTCTTATCTGAGGGGAGGAAAAAAGTTGATATTAATTTCAAGGGTATGTGCTTACCCGAATCTTCAAGTCAAAGGTCCAAACTTAAAGTTATAGAAGAGAGTTCTTCAGAATATTCTAGAAGAAAGACTAGTAATGCTTTTGTTGAAGCTATGCGTGCACAGTTCTCTTCAATCAGCATGCCAGAACACTTCGAGTTAGATGCATTTGATTTGGAAGTTATGGAAGATGATAGCAGCAAGTAAGTCAATCTCGTTATAATCGTTTTACATTTTTATCGTTATTATTAACAATTACGGTTCATTTCTCTGGTTAATACAGTAACCATGTGAATCCGCATTTGGAACTTGTGCTTCATGGTAAGCTTTTAGGTTTACATTTTTTTAATGTGTAATTTGCATGATCCTTTAACCTAATCATTTGATTCTTGTCATACAATAGATGCATCGGAAAATTACCGGACGGTGAGTCACACGTTTGGCAAGGTACCTCAAATTTTCTGCATGGATATATAAATTATATATTTTTAATGATATATTTGGTAAGTCTTTTTAGTTCATTGAATTTAAATGTGATATTCTGATTTGTCAGGATCATGCTTCAGCTTCTACTTCTGCTATGATTACACAGTATGTAATTGATAATTTATTTTAATAGCAATTACCTGAATAAAATTTATCTGCTCTCAAGTAATTGATAATTTATTATGTCATCACAGTATTGACCCAGAAACAAGCGTTGAGAAATTTAGGCATAGATTCTTCTTGGAAGAGCGCCTAGAACCAATGGTACTTAGTGAAAGCGATGAAGAATTTGTTCCTGGCTCATTACCATTTATTGAACAAGAACCAGAAGGTGATTATCATATAGATTCTTCCAATATGATAGCTGAGGGTGTCAGATATTTAGATAAGCATGCAGAGGAAGAGTGTACAACAACGGGGCAGACAATGGCTTCAGATATGACATCGGTTGATAACATAATGCTTAAACCTAGTCCAAACAAGACTCAACTATCGGTTACTATCAATGTGACACCTCAGTCAAAGGCTCCATTTATTTCAGGTAACATCATGCCACATTTAACCTATTGTTGTTAATGGTCTTTCCATTTTTGAATTGGTAATTCAATGCAGGTGAACATAAATCAGAACCTGTAGCTGTTCGTACCCCAGCTTCCAGAGAACATGTTCGGCCTACACAGAAACGCAAATGTGTTTATGACAATCCCATTGTCGTTCCCAACAAGTGAGCTCAACCTGGGCATATCTTGATATTTATGGTGTAAAAGAAAATAAAAATACCTTATTTCTTGAAGCTGATATGTTATGAACCATAAATTGGATTTTCTTCAATCTGGCAGGGTGTATGAAACCTGGGTTTTGAATCCAAACGATCTTTTACGCAAAAGGCGAACTCCGGCTGCTGTCCTTGATCAGAAGGAACACCGGTCTTTTGATTCTTTATTGCAGCCTATAATTCCCAGTTAGATTTCTTTCTTTGCTAGTTACCTTTTTAGAACTTACAATAGTTGGTTTTCATTTAACCAACAATTCATTTTATAAGTTCTATTTCTTTTCTAGTAAACTTGATGCCACATATTTAGTAATCTTTGTTCTGGACAGTCGATGCAGATGCTCCAGCAGATCTTAGGTCTGTTATTTCCGCAAATGAGCTGATGGTGGTAGAAGAAGTTGAAGAGACGGTGGATCCCTCGAATTCAAAAATTGATGAATTAGGACCACTTAATCTGCATAAATTTTCTGAAGGCACAGAAGCTGAAGTAGTTGCTCCTCCTACTCCCGCAACCCAATCAACATCATTGAGGTTTAGTGATACCCATGGGACATCCAAGGTCAACCAAGTGGGACCCACAAGTTCATGTGAAAGTGGTGAAAGAGTGCTGTTTCCAATCAGGGATGTAGATTTGGACGTGGTACAGAGGGAAGAGGTAATCTATTATTATTATTTTTCCTAATAAAGTTGCTCAGGTGTTGCAAGTACTTGAATACTATCGACTTTTAAACTGTTAGCCTAATACCCTTTTTAGCTAACTTTTTTAGTTTTACTTATTAGAAGTATAGCTATAACCAGATCCCCAGATTGGTCTATTACTTGAATTGAAACATTTTCTTGCATGGTGTTGACATTTCCTTCATATTCTGATAGTTATTGCTGTATCTAAACCAATCTCAGGGCCCAAGTTCTTTAGGAGAAGACAACCAAGAGAATGGTAATTACCTTACCTTATGTTCCTAGCTTGTTATAAAGTCTCCTACTTTCAATAACATCCTTTTGTATAAAGATCCTCATGCATGCCTTTTCTGATATTAGCTTCAGTTCCCGTTGCAGAAAAGTTGTCGACTGTCACAAAGTAAGTTTAGTTATATCTCAATGCTATTATGCTTAGAATACATCTTTTCATACGTCTATAAAATTTAACTTGATTTATACAGAAGTGTTGGGGGTTACCTGCACCGTAGCTTTGTACACAGGAAAGAAAAAGGAGAAGATGAAGCCGTTAACTTATCCCATATTTTGAAACAGAAAACCAAGAAAGAAAGCGCGAGGTTTTTTTATCAGATGCTGGTAAAGCCCCTAACCGCAAAGTAATCTGCACATTTTTTTATCTGAGATTAGTTTGTTGCTATTAATATTTACTTTTTCTAGTTTTTTAAAATCTTCACAGGTTCTAAAAACAGCAGGATACATTGATTTGAAACAAGAAAAGCCATATGGTGAGATATGTGTGAAGGAAATACCTAAGCTGAAGGAAGTTTTTGGAGCGTGAGTTAGACAGCGACAGCAACAGAGTTGTGTAGTTTGTACAAAAGGTTATACCGAAATTAGCTAAGCCAATAGTTGGTCTGTTGATGTTTAAATCTTTTAGGTCTTGTTTATTTATGTTAAGAACTAATTGCTTTTCTTTGGTGCAAGATGGTATCCTGACGATAGTCTGGTTTTAGTTTGACTGATCTTTTTCTAGTTTTCGACGTGCAAAGTATGCATCGTTAGTGCTTTTGATTTTATTTTCTTTACCAGGCGTACTTTAGTGCTTTTGTTGAAACGTTGAGACCGTTGACGCTATGGTGCGAAGACTCGAGATTTGTATTTTGATCTATGATGGCCACAGTCGAGGCTTAATAAAGCCAAATTTATGATACCGGTCTATTAAAAGTAGAAGGTTGAGAAGGAAAAATCTACACTTAATGTTGTAACATGTATATTCTTGGTAGTTTCTTACATGTTCACCCAGTGCTAGTAGATTTTTTTGCCATTTAATCTGGACAAAAGATTTACTATCACTATTAACAAGTTTAAAGTGAAAAAAAAAATTGATAGTAAGGTCTTCTTGGTGCTTGATTTGTATCTTGATGGAATATTGAATTTAGAGTCCATTTATGGTTAACAGAAGTCTAATTTTATGTCTAAATCAAAGACCAAACGGCTTCTTTAATTTGTTTGTATCTATACGAGTTCTTTAATTTTTTCTTATCCAAACGACTCATTGAAATAACTTAACATGTTGCCCATGTAAATATTCATATTCATATAAACATGTTTTTATAAAGAATAAAAGAGATGAATATACCTCCTTTATCAATATATTAAATAAATAATTATGGTTCCAGTAGAAATAATTAAACCGATTTTGGAGCAAAGCAGATTGGCTTGGAAAGTGTTTTGAATTGACTCGATGTTAGTCAAAACCGGATTGGCCGAATCAGATTGGGTTAGAAATCAGTTTTCAAAATCAAAGATCAAGAAAGATTAAAACTGACTTGAATCGGTTTTAACAGATATAGTCTCAAGGTGATTTAAAACTAGTTGGTTGGATCTGTTTGAATCAATTTCATGTTTTCAAATCTAGGATATTGAAATATTCTAAATTTATTGTTTGTCTGTTAAAACAAAATCCGACATAGACTATATTCAACATAAAAAAACACTTTGTTGAAACTAATTCATAGACGTTTGAAATTCATCATAAAACACCACAATCAAAACAATTAAAGGTAGATATCGGTGACATCTAAGGAATAAAAGAATATGTAACAGCAATCTCGCGTTTATTTACGTTTCCCTCCTATCGGAACTCACAACTGAACGCCACCAGCATTAATATTAAATATCCCATACCTCGCAAATTCTCATATGATCACCTACAGATTCTTCGATCAAAACCTCTTAAACCCTAACCCTAATTTCCATCTTTCCACTTCAACGAACCACATCTGCTTCAAAACCATTACGAATGGACGTTGGGTATCTACAGCAAACCAAATGCATAAGCAATTTCAATTCAACTCATCACCACCCTCTCTCTGTTCTTTCTAGGAGGACGATTTGAAATCATGGATGCACAAGAATGGATTACTTCCGTGTAAAGTAGTTCTCAAGGACAGGCTAGCGTACGATTCACGTCATCCTCCCATTCATTACGTCGCTGCAAGTGAGGATTTAAAGGTTGATGCATTTGATCTATTTTTGGTTCGTTTCATTGGGTTCAAATGAGGTTTATTTGATGGTGTCTCTTACTCATGAACTGTAGGCAGGTGATACTGTATTTTGTGTTCCGAATTCCACGGTTGTAACACTTGAGTGAGTTCTGGGAAATGAGACTATCGGAAAGATGCTGTTCTATTTTAGTAACAATTTATGTATTAGACATGCTTATGGTTGAGTAGATCTGGCATGAACTTCAAGGTATATCTTTTGCATGCTACTTTTCGTTCATGGTGTAATAGTAGGATAAACCAGAAGTAGATGCAATCGAGGAAGGCATAAGTTATTGAACATCTGTGAATGTAGATATATGGAATTCTTAAGCAATATGGTTTGGTTTAATGCGATGAGAATGTGATGCTTACCACTTGTTTTTATCATTTCATGCATGTGGACTTGGTATGGTTGTAGATTAAATCTTTCTGTTTGATTGATCATTATTGTGACCGTGACTTATTCCTTCTCGATTGCAGCTGAACTGTTGACAACAAACAATTTATCAGAGTTAGCTTGCCTTGCATAATATCTAATGTATGAGAAAAAACAAGGGAAATAGTCTGTCTGGTATCCATATATAAGAGAGCTTAATTTATTGGCAGCGTGAATCTGAACTGGATTATCAGACAGGCAGCCCCATTAAGGTGCTCTTCTTGTTGAACTTAATAATCTAATGTCTTAAAGGTTTACTGTAAGCGGACATCCATTAGATCTAAAAGAAGCCTTTCACACAAGCAGGCAAAAGGTTTATGACGTCCAACTGTGTTAACCTAGAGTTTGATGTTGCTAATATTATTAGGCTGAAGTTCTTGAAAGAGCTGAAGGCATCAGAAAAGAGTACTATGAGCTTGACACTGTTTGGTTTATGGCTGGATCCTTGTTTCAGGTGTTTTTTTCTGTCATTTAGGTGATATCTGGTTATAATGGATTGGAGCTATTTGCTCTACAAATTAACAGGAATTTGGTTTTGCTTATTTAGTTTAAATTCTTTACATGGGTGATTACTTTAGTTTATCTTTTCTTACTTGAACAGCAATACCCATTTAATATCCCTACAGAGGCCTTTCATTTGAGATATTTAAACAAGCCTTTGTAGCAGTTCAATCTAGTGTCGTGCACTTATAGCTTTGTTCTACGAACCCTTTGTAGTTGTAAAATGATGGCTATATATGTTGCAAGGCTGTTTTAAAGTTGTTTTATTGAGACACATGGTGGTTAACATAACTGCCTGTAATTTGAATATTTGTAATGTATCTTCTTTTTTTCTTTTATTTCAGAATGTGAGTGAGTTTGGCACAAAGGTTTGCATTGGTTCCTTTTGGACCTCCTCTATTGATCTATAGGAGCAACTGTAAGGCAATGTTGACAGCTGTAGATGGAGGTGTCCAATTGCTTGTTGATCTTCCATACCTAGCCAGACAATCTATTGTAGTGTGGTATGATATATTCGCTTTCATTTGAATTATAGCATATTGGCTGTTCTTGTAAGTGCATTATTGATCTTATATATACTAATCAATAACGTTTTATTGATGAAGATAACTCTTATAATTGTGTGGTGGACTGGTGGTTGTGGTAAAATGGAATCTTACATGCAATTTTTATTATTTCAGGAATCTTTGTTTCCGTTTGTACTTATCTTACATCTCTTATGATCGCGTGGTGGACTAGTGATTATATACTTATATGAGTTGTATAGCCATCTAACAACTCCCTCGAATTTTTTTCGTTTTTAGTGCCTTCGCTTCTATACGCCTCGTATTTTGTACGAAACGTATAGACGAGTGTCAATTTATAATGATGGGTGTTCTTAATATCAGTAGCCTAGAAGAATCAGTAAACAAAAATGATGATGTCGTGTGTAAGAGAAAGGAGGACAGACTTTTTGGGACCCAAGAATTTATTTCGTTATCGAACATGTAAACTAATCATATTATTTTCTGCTTAAGACTATGCAGCATGTTAGTAATATATTAATTTCTTTATTAAACCATAACATTTATCACATTTAAATTTGAAGATTATGATCCTTGCTGAAAATAACCATAAAAATAAGTTTTAAAAAATCACCCCATGTTTCTTTTAATTTTGATTTACCCCTAATAACCAAACTGTAATTTATCACAGTTAAATATGTAATATGTTATTAAGATTTCAATTTTGATTTTAATATGTATTTTAGGGGATTTCATCTCGAAATGCTTTCTTAATTCTTGTAGAATTGACAAGATATGATGTTGCAACCGATTGGTTCATTCCAAGATTCAGTTTGACATCTTCAGCCAAAGAATTGCTTAATTGTAGTTGGTCGTATGTATTGCGATAACAATAGACAAAAAGTCAAGGGTAATTTTTTAATGAGAGTTGGGTTATACTTTAAAGAGAGTGTTTTTTTGCACATAGTCAACTTTATGTTGCATTTTTAAGGGTGAAAAGTAGAGATGGATTGAAACTATAAATTTTCAATCAGGGTAATAAGTTTACTTAAGTTATTATAATTGTAAAAGTTTACTAAAGTTAGGACAATTGTAAATTACAAGAAAGTTTTTACATGTCTATGATTTTACATATTCAAGTTGTTATTTTTTCATTTTTATTTAATGTAATCTCTTTTTAGTCTAAACGAATAAGAATGGATGTTTCTAATGTTAAATTTTATTAGACCTAGACCCGTGTAATACACAGGTGGCTAAAGCTAGTTGACTATGAACTAATATTAAGACCCGTTTTGCGGCGGGGACGTAAAACCATGTGAAATAGCACCAACGTCACACCACCATCAGTGACTACCAACACCGGAAAAACTTGTATTAAAAAAACTAAAAATAAAAAAATAAAACCGAACGGAAAGTAGATGTAAAAACATCGAACCACGCTTATGAAACACAAAATGTTAAAAACAATAGCTAAGTCGATCTATGATCCGAACGTTACAACGGGGTCATTAAATAAGAAATAAAAAACGTAACAACGTTGAACCACACACATATGTTACAGTGTATTAACTCTCAAAATTTAGAGCCAAATGTAAACGAAAAATTTGTAAAAGAAGAAAAAAATAGACAACAAAAATTGAAAATAAAAAAAATTATAGGGGTTAAATAGTAAAATATGTAAAAATATTGGATTTAAAATAATAATAAAAACATAGGTCGAAAAAAAGCAAGTTGAAGTGGTGAGATTGATGTTATTTCTCTTTTATGCAATTGAATTTTTATGTTGTAATTGAAGTTTTATTTCTTTATTTTGACAACTAAATATTGTTCGTCTATTTGTGGGCTAAAAATAGGTCGACAAACTCTCGTTAAAGTGGCAAGATTGGTGTTATATATCTTTTATGTAATTTACTTTTGATGGTTGTAACCTGAGGCCTAACATGTTCTAGCATCTTGTTAGCAGTGTTTGGGTTAGCAGTGTTTGTGTTTTTTTAATGTGGTTAATAAAGTGTATTTTGTCTTAAAAAAAGTAAATTACATAGATGGTACATGTGGTTATATTAAAATTTTAGATTTGTTTTTTAAAGTTTAAAATCTTTAAATATAGTTTTTAATATTTCTTTTTCTTTCATATATGATCCTTAAGTTTTTTAGTCAACAGTTAGTGATGTTAAATATTATAAAAATTAGCATTTTACTCGTATTAGCCATTGATTTACTTTACCTTTCAAATTATAATATTATTTTTATTAATGAGAATTTTATATTATTGTTTTTCAAAAAAATTTTTTTTGTATTGTTTTTATAATTTCATATTAATATGGTTGTTATTTAATTACATTTTAAATACACAGATAAAATTTTGTTAAAAAACATGTTTTTTAAATGTTCGGTTTTTGTACCGTTCAATTTTTATACGTAATTCTTAAAACTATTTAAAATTTTAAACTTGTTATTTTTTAAACTTATTTTTCTAAACAATTCATTTTTGAAATATCTTTTCTGAAAAAAAAAAATCTCAAGTTTTCAAACATTTATATAAAATAATTCAATTTTAAACGTACTTATAAAAGAAGATATTTTTATAAAGGTTTTAAAAAACCCTCATAGTGATTTAAAATATTTATAACCAAACATTAAAAAGAAGACAATTTTTAAATTATTTAATATGTGTATTAAATTATATACATATTTATAATTTTTAATTTATAATAAATGTCAGTTACATTGATGATCACTACAAATATAATAATTATTTTGATAAATTTAACATCACTAATTGAACTAACGAGTAGTAACCATTGATGAAAGATAACTATAAATTACAGACTATATTCGTAATATCAAAACTATAAGACTAAATCCAAAAATTTAACTAAACATGTAATTTACTCTAAAAAACACTAATATACTATTTAGGGATATACACATACACAGCCTACACAAGATGTAATTGGTCTAAAAAAGAACACACAACTCTATAAACGTCAAAGTAAAACAACAAACTTTTAATTATACATCATTCATAATAAATGAGTTCAAACTTCAAACCTTGATCACACTCCTGTTACACGGCACTTGATTTTGTGATTAATATTAAAACCAAAAAGTATTCAATTAATAAAAAAAATTTATCTACGGTTCATACAGATATCAAATTATTATTATTATTATTATTATTATTATTATTATATTGTATATAATAGATTACCATTTTTAATTTTCAAAGTGAGAGCTTCTTTATTGTTTTTTTTATTTAAAAAAGTGGGTGTGACATTGTAAGGTAGGGGCCGGGATTGTTGAGGAGACAAAGAAATACATGGTGGTGGAACACCGGCCCCCACCTCAAAATAATATAACTGTATGAACCGATGAACTTATGAGTTTTGATTTTTATAAAAACAGATACTGTGAAATTGAGCTTGTTAACGGAGAAGACAATCAATATATCCCCATCCACATGGCTTGGCGAGAAAGAAAAATGAGAAAGGACATGGAGTTGGTGGTGTGACTTCGACATTGAAGGTTGTGAAGAAAAGGTAATCAGAGGTGTTAAGAGAGGATCAAAAGTTGATTCTTATATTTTTTATGTGGTACGTACAGATCCAAATAAAAAGCAAAGAAAATAAAACAAACACTCTTGATATTTGGGACAAAAAACCAGGAGACTAAAAAGATAAACATAAATAAATAGATAGGCTCCAATACTCCCTCTCAAGTTGGAGCATGTAGATTCATAATGCCCAACTTGTCCAGTAAGAAACTGAGTTGTTGTCCACCTAGGGGTTTAGTAAATAGATCAGCCAATTGCAAATGCGACTGAATATGAACCGGTGTGATTTCTTTGGATTCGACTCTTTCTCGAACAAAATGGCAGTCCATTTCCACATGTTTGGTTCTTTCATGAAAGACTGGGTTGTTGGCGATATGACGTGCAGCTTCATTGTCACAAAAGAGAGTAGTAGGACCGTCTTGTGGTGTGTCTAGTTCTGTAAGCAACCACCGAAACCATAATATTTCACTAACTGTAGTTGCCATAGCTCGATATTCTGCTTCGGCTGAAGATCGGGAAACAACTGATTGTTTCTTTGACTTCCAAGAAACGGGAGCTCCACCAAATAAAAGAAGATAGCCTGTACGAGACCGTCTTGTGAATGGGCAACCCATCCAATCCGAGTCACTGTACGCAACAAGCTGTGAACCACCTTCTTTAGGTAACAGAATGCCTTGGCCCAATGTTGTCTTCAGATACCGAACTACCCGAAGGGCTGCATCAAGATGTGGTTGTCTTGGATCAGCAACAAACTGACTCAGCAGATTAACGGAATAGGCAATGTCAGGCCTAGTTGCTTGCAAGTATAAGAGACGACCAATCAATCGCCGATATTGTCCAGCATCCACCCTTTCTTCGTCGTCCCCTTTGTCGAGTTTTGAGCCTTGTTCCATAGGAAAGGCACTAGGCCGACATCCTTCAAGCCCCATATCTCGCAAGATATCCAACGTATATTTCCTTTGACTCAGTACAACACCGTCTTTTGTTCGAGCTACTTCGATTCCAAGAAAATATTTTAGAATGCCAAGGTCTTTAATGGTAAAACGTCGATGTAACTCGGCTTTAGTATCACTTATCTTGTTCATGTCATCCCCGACAATGATTACATCATCTACATAAATGAGGGCTGCCACATGCACAACATCGGTTTTGTAGATGAATAAGGACGGATCTGCGACAGATTGCTTGTAACCCATTTCGCACAATGTACTTGTAAACTTATGGTACCAGTTACGCGAAGCTTGTTTGAGGCCATAGATAGATTTTTGTAAACGACATACACGTGTTTCATTCTCTCCCCTTTTAAAGCCCGGTGGAACTTTCATGTACACTTCTTCTTCTAGATCGCCATGCAAGAATGCATTATTGACGTCGAGTTGGTGTATGTGCCAGTCACGTTTCACAGCCAAGGCCAACAGAGTTCTCACGGATACTAACTTTGCAACGGGTGCAAAGGTGTCATGATAATCGATGCCCTCCATTTGCGTGAATCCCTTTGCGACAAGTCGGGCCTTGTACCTTTCAATGCTCCCATCGGGTTTATACTTAATCTTATAAACCCATTTGGAATCAATCGGCTTCTTTCCAGCAGGGAGATCCTCAAGAGTCCATGTATTATTTTGTTCTAAGGCACGAATCTCCTTCTCCATTGCCTCTCGCCATTTAGGATCTTGAGATGCTTGTTTAAAAGTTTTCGGCTCATCGAGTGAGTCGATGGCAGCGAGAAAAGCTTTGTGATTAGTACTAAAATTGTTGTATGAAATATAGTGAGCTAAGGGATGTACCGTGGAGGTCGCTTGATCGTGAGCCGGGTTTGCGTGGTTTATCGAAGGTGGGAGCGTCACGTTGTAATCCTTGAGTCTTTGTGGTTGTGTGCGAACTCTTGCTTGCCGAGTGGGTTCAATGACCGGGTCATGAGGATCATTTACATCTTCATTAACCGGTTCATTTAGTACCTCGTCAAACTCAACATTCATGTTTGTATTCATGCTGTGTTCTTCTCGTGGGCCCATATCAAATTCATGTTGCATGGTGTCATTTGGAGTGGATGAATTCCCATGTACATTAATGTGGTCATCAACAGTGGGTGTAACTCCCCCTTTCGTCCAATCATCACCCTCCTTTTCCCTTTCATTTATTTCTTTGACAATTGTTGGTTCCTTTGATTGGGAGTTGGACTCATTTCCTGCATAAGGAAAAAAATCCTCTACAAACCTCACATGCCTGGAGACAACAAGTTTCCTTTGTTCAAAATCAT
>BJCM01151868.1:0-26275 GCA_018326385.1 Flaveria bidentis
CAAACCGACCCAAACCGGTTTGATAGGTTTGGGTTTTTATGATTTGAAACCGGTTTGAACCCGAACCGGCTTGGGGCCAAACCGGTTTTGACCGAGTTTGACCAAACCGGTTTCGGTTTGGGACCCGAACCGGTTTGGGCCCCCAAACCGGTTTGTACAATACTACCTATACCAATGCTCCAACATTTAGAAAAGATTAGAATAAATGAAGAGATACACAAAAATTTAAAATCAACCGCTGAAAATAATAACTTACCCAGAAAGTAGATGCATATTCTTTCCCTGATTGCAGCAGCCAATATAACCATTTCCTGCAGCAATAATAAAAACAAGTAAAAGCTCAAAGAAGTCTTCCCAAAACATTTGTTTCAGAAAATTAACGGGAAACCAAGATTCACATAAACAACGAGCTTCCGCTTGCAAAAACATCATTTTCTACCACAATTGAAAACGCATCTCGACGGGTGGTGTGTTTAGCTGCCATGAACATAATTAAAAGTATCAGTCAGCATTTTAAAATTGTACACTATACATCCTTCAAATATTTTGGTGTATTCAGCTGCCATGAACATAACTATGGTTTTGTAGCTTGATTTATCTTATCACCAATATACCACATGTATGTAAATCCATCAAATGCACGCTAATAACTAATGAAATAAAATTTTTTTTAAAAACACCCTTACACATCCTGACTCAAGAAAAGATTTCAGCCCAACCCAACCAATGTTAACCCGTACTAAAATATTTAATCATTTTGAACCCCCTCCCCCCCAACCCAAAAATAAAGAAAGAAAATAACCCAGGTAGCTCTAACGCATATGCAGAGAAAGAACATGAAGCATAAATGGAGAGAAAAAAGAGCATGTGACTCAACATTGACTTCATCCGTGTCTCCAAATACGTCATCACCTTTGTCATGCCTTTACCCGTATCTCCAAATATGTCATCACACCGTTCATGTCATTCACATCCCGCATCTTCCAAATATCATCTGTAAATTTTTCTCTGTTGTTCTTGCACTATATTTATACACTTACTTTCATTTGACTAAATGTACCATGCATGATTTGGGAGAAAATGAATAAGATTTATCATGTGTTCTATAGAAACAGAATTGTTAACAAAGTTGATGACTAATAATTAAACCAAGTTCCTAGTCGACTTACGTTGACTCACAAACATTTATATATAACGCGTTGAGTCAAGTTACACACATATAAACAAAAACAAATAAAAAACAATATCATCACAATAGAAGTCTAAATTTTGGAGTAAAAAAGATTTAAAAGATTGCATTGATAAAAGTTTTACTTTCGGACCTTAATTTTAGTAGTTCTTCTTTAACAGAACCATTTGAGATGAAACATAAGACAAAGCAACACTCTAGTAAGAAAAATAAGAACTAATAATTAAAGATAAGATGGCTTGTACTCTTGTAGGTACGTACCTTCTAGATCATGGCCAGTTTTCTCTCCATGTCCCTCTTCAAACCCCCATCAGCCGCATCCTACTGTGAATTTCTATGAGCAAAAGCTGCATGCCAAAGATTTATATATTATAAGACAAGAACGAGAAGACTGTTCATAACAGGTGGCTAATTCAACCCCTAAATCATCATATTGGATTATGATAAATCTCATATTGGACTTGTTGCAATATATATGTGTATATATTAAAAAAACTTTAGCTATAGAAAATACAACACAAATGAAGAAACTCAAAAGCCATTAAACATGTGCTTTTAATGGCTACAAGTTAATGACTTAATTCATTGAGATAGTCACTTTATTTGTAAAAATAGAGTAAAGTTCCATAAATAACTAATTATATATAGAAATATATACATAATGTTTCAGGCTCATTTTGACACACTCCTTTTAAAAAGCTAGCCACCTGCCCGCCTATTTGTCATATTCATGTAACAGCATAACACCTAAGTGATAATTAAAATAATTCAAAGAGTTAGAGATGTGAATATGTTTAATAGCAGAACATGTCGTCCTGAAGATATTCCATCTCTTTAACAGTCAAACCTTGCATTCATCCTTCAAGAATAGATTGATGAGAAACCAGACCCAGTCTAATAAAGAACACGTAAGTTGAAAATTGTTTTGGATTATTCCAACAACAGTAGAAATAAAACAGAACAATAAGCTCACAAGTATATTCATTTACTATATCATCCCCGTCTTCATGCTTTATAGACTTGTATCAAGGATCAGTTCTAGGGATGTCCATAACCTTCAAGGTCGAAAGTCAAAAACAAATTAATACATAATACATTATCAATGAATAAAACCAAGGTTCAATCCAAATATGTACATATTTACTAACCTTGAACTAACGAGAGGTTGCGGAAATGTCCTTATCAAGCATCAACTGAAAACTAAAAACAAGAGCTGCACCACAGGCCTCTTTTTTAACAGACCTCTTTAGTGGAACAAAACAGAAACATAATAAAATATTAAAATCAGGGGCAAAAGGAAAATAAAAAAACCAATGAAGGTCATGAAATATAAGATCCGGCATAGCATATCATTATAAGTTGTAACACATTTATATATCATTGTAAGTTGCAACACATTTTGTTAACATTGTTCTCAAATAAATTATGCTTTGCAAATAAACCAAGTACAGTTAATAACCTTCTTTTAGTATACACTTTCTTTCTTGTTTGATTGAATGCATGATGCATGTTAACAAACAACCAATACCTGCCTCGTTAATCAAGGATAATGTAATGATGTGGAAGAAAGGAGAATGAATGTCAATTACCAAACAGTCCGTCTGCCACTTCAGAGACTATAACTTCTTTGTCTTCATCACATGCAACACTTCTGGTGAAAATGAACCAGCTTCTTCCTCTCGTTGCATGTTGCTCACCTCTAGGAATTACTTCATCACTTGTATAAAAACAAAAAATCTAAATCTTTGAATAAAAACAATTTAAAAGATATAAAGAACTTACAGAATAGAGGAGAGCAAGATGTCTACTTCCAAGATTTTATGGACCTCGTATTCCCAACGCTAACAAAGTCATTGTTCACCATTACAAAAACAACCTGTAGGTCAAGGTTACTAAACTAGAACATTGAACAGTTTAAACGAGCAAAAACTTGGATAAAGCACGCCCCTTCAAATATGCTGGAGTGCTGGACTACTCTTTCTAAGGTATTGATAACGTGTGGTCTGCCATGAAGAAGCACCAACAACTTGAGGAAAAACTAGAGCATCTGCCACTTTGTTTGCAACTATGCATTGTACAACAGCTCCCTTGCAATCTCCACCAACCAAAGCAATCTGAACAGTATCATCAAATGAAAAATCTGCAATGCGCTCATATGACTCGCTTTCCTTTATCAATTCTTCAGTTCCAAAGTAGTTGACTGATGTAGACAAAGGTGTTCGCGGTTCCATAAATGGGCGGGTCAATCTATCACAACAGATTTAGGTTGACCCATTAAACTTCTTTGTCCATTGATTATTTAATGAAAGTGTAACTGTCATTACATCATTAGAATTATAATCTAAGCAGTGACACAATTTCAGAGTTGTATGCAATAAAAAAATTTGATCAATTCAGCCCAGTTGACCCATTCTCCCCTTTTAGCTGTATCATTCTGTTCATTTGACCCATTGGAGATAAAACACAAACAGAACCCAATTAATAGACTCACATAAATAACTGAGTTGAGATTACCAAAAGTAAATAATTAGAAATAAATTCAAAGCATATAAATAAGTTGTTCTGTGACTTTCCTATGCATACTCAAAACTCATCGGACTTGTTTCAACTTACAAAAACTACATAATACAAAAACAAGGTTGGCAAAAAACATGTAAATCCTTTCTTTATTTAGAACCTATTGGACATGAGTTCTAGGTGCTTGGCTTAACCCAAAACAATTACTCAGTTTTACTTCTTATTTATCCTTTCTCTTTTCTATCTGACCTACTAGGAATCAACCACATATTGTTAGACTTTCATCTTTTGCAATTAAAGAAAAATAGGTCTATCTAAATATGCTTCAAAGCTCATCAAACAAATAACAAAAAGTCAACTGAGCAAAATGTCACAAGTAGATCAGTCTTTTGAGTAACCACAGATGCTTTCGAAATACTTACAAGCTAAACTGCGAAAAAGACCATGTAGAAATACTTCACCTGAGACGAGGTAATTCTCACCGACGCCATATTGAGCACAAGCCTGCAGAAGTAAGCTTTCACAACAGTCAAGTAGACTATTAGTATGATTTTGAACTATATTCTCCTACTAGCAATATAGAAATAAAGGTCAATAGCTCCATGACAAAGCTGTAAGACAAAACTATATATAAAAACGTGAAACGCTAAAACTTCACACCAGAAAATAAACATGGCCAGACAGATTGCTGGCCAACTATTCAAATAATGATGGCATATTTATGATGCACTTGAAAAATCAAAATACTGGTTAAAATGGAATGATTGGATGTTATAAAGTATATATATGAGTGATAGTTAGCTAACCTCAGTATTATAAGTACCAAATTTTCCATCTAGATATGTACAGAGTTCATTAAACAAATAACAAAAAGTCAAGCAAAATTTTGCAAGTATACCAGTCTTTGACTAAACACAACTGCTTTAGAAATAATTATAAACTCAACTGCAAAAAAGACCATAATGACATACTGATAGGAATCCACTGGCCGTGCTTGGCGGCAGGAAAAGAGCTGGCGGGAAAGATTCAATTTTCAGAATGTCAGGTGGGTGTTCCGCGAAATCAGGTGCTGAAATTGTGGGAGAAGTTAAGGAAGTTTTAGTTTAAATAGTATTGTTATGTGTTATTTGTTTTTGTTTATATTCATCAAAAGTAAGGCTTATATACCTTGTTATCGGAGATCAACCCATCTCGAACCGGGCCTATTTGTATTTCTTTCTAGCTTGATTCAAGCTTACTGTTTTGGGTTCTATCACATACTTCACCTGATACTATTAATATGAAAAAACATGCTACTAGTTAAACTGAAATGAGTGCATGTTAAAAAGTATATAGATGGGTGAAAGTTAGCAAACCAAGATATTATAAATACCAACTGTTCCATCAAACGAAGATGCCAAGGTAACAATGCACAACAATGTTCCAGTTGGTTGAAGCTAGATGTATAGAGACAATCTGCACCTTACATCAGGATACCTCAAAATTTAACCAGGAGGGAAATATATAAGAGTATAAGATATTAGAAAAATAAAAACATGTTTCAAACACCTAACAAAGGGGTTAACAGACCTCAGCTGAATTAGCACCCCACCTAGTAATGAAGTTATCTTTAGCACACGTAAGCAACTAGGACACCTGGCAATTTATTTTGTTAGAAAACAAATTCGTAAGCAACTAGGACACCTGGCAACAGAGAAGATATGGTTCACATTTTAAATACTCAATATAAAATTCTAGTAAGAATGTGCATTTATAAATAAAATTTTCAGTTAGTTTCAAGAAAACTTATCTTATGGTAGAATCATAATGTTTTGGGTGCTTACCATCATACCTTTTAATTTTGTGATACCTACCAACTCCCAAAGTAGAGACATTGTATGCCCATATCCCATATCTGCATGACATAAGTTTGTATCTGTCAATCACATACGATAAAAAAATTATGTGCAGATAATGAACGGGGTAAACTTGGTACCCTCAAAGGAGGTGAACTATCATCTCTGAAAGTAACCATATGTTCTGCAGCAAATCCGGATGCCTCATGCCACTGCAACACCAAACATCCTCTTCTATCTGAATCTGAAAAACTGTAAAGTGGAAAGTTATTAGAGAATAGGTCAAAGGTTAAGTCTTACATCACACATTTTGTAGAGTTTGTCATATTTACCTTGTAACCGGTTATTGCTTCCTCAGGTCCCAAACAAGTAAAACAGAAAACAAAATGCAAAATCAGTTTGGCAAAACTATATTAGCTTTAAGAAAAATGCACGGGTACTACTTGAACGGCCAAAATACCCTTACCACTGCCCCTGCTCATGAAAAGATATCATCCCAGAAACAATCTGTGGATCAAAATTACAAAATTAGACCACTGAATAGTTTAAATGAGCAAAAACTTGAATAAAGTATGGTGGACTACTCTTTCTATGGTATTGATAACGTGTGGTCTCCACGAAGAAACACTACCAACTTGAGGAATAACTAGAGCATCTGCCATTTTGTTTGCAACTATGCATTCTATACAACAGCTCCCATGTAATCCCCAACAACCAAAGTATCATTTTTAACTATATTCTCCTACTAGAAACAGTGAGTGCAGAAAATTCTCAATCTGAAAAATTACGAAAATAAAGGTCAATAGCTCCACGACAAAGCTGTAAAAATGTAAAACGCAAGAGATTCAGACCAGATAATAAACACGGCCAGACACGATGCTGGTCTGGCATCCTTTTCAAATCCCACATGGCCAGCTAAATAATGATGGCATGTCATTAATAAATGGCATGTCATAAATGCAGCACTGAAAAAAAAACAAATACTAGTTACAACCAAATGAGTGGATGTTAAAAAACATATAGATGGGTGAAGCTGACCTCAATATAATAGATTCCAATATTTCCATCATATGAAGAAGCTGATATAACCAGTATCTTTGGGTACCAATACACATCAAAGCTAACTGGAAGTTCGGTGACAATCTGCACAAGCGTTTCATTAGGATGAAAATATATAGAGTATAAAATATTCAAAATAAAAATAAAAATCATGTTTTAAACAACAAACAGAGTGGGTAACAGACCTCGACTGAATTAGTGTCCCACCAAATAGTGTGGTTATGTGTAGCACGCGTAAGCAAATGGGTGTTTGTTTATAGGAGAACATGACATCACACGAACTCCTAGTATGTTATTTTCCTAGAGAAGATATGGTTCACATTTAAAAAATATGTGATACAAATGTTCTAGTAAGAATGTGCATTTGGAAAACAATAGATAATAATATTACGTCTAAAATAAATTTCAATTAGTTTCATGAAGGTTATTACAGAACATGTCAAAGGTTCAGTATTACATAACATAGCCAAATTGCAGTCTGACAAATTTACCTTATAACCGGATTTTGCTTCCTCGGGTCCAAAACTACTAAAACAAAAATCAAAGTTAGCTAAATCTCAATCTTATAAATACAAGAGTATAAGATGTTCAAAAATAAAATCATGTTTCAAACAGAAATATTAACAAGTTGATAGTTAAATTGAAAGGAGTGGACATTACAAAGCCTGCAGATGGGTGAAAGTTAGCTACCAATGCACATCAAAGTTCCAGTTGGTTGCAGCTGGAAGTTCAGAGACAATGTGCACAGGTTTTTACATCAGGGTAGCTCAGATTTAAACCTGGAAGAAACAAAATAAGAGTATAAGATGTTAAAAAAATACACTCAAGTTCCAAACAGCTAACAAAGATGTTAAAATACCTCGGCTGAATTAGTGTCCCACTAAATAGTGCAATTATTTTTAGCACATGCAAGCAACCAAGACACCAAGACATTGCAACAACTGGTATTTTATTTTGTAAGGAAACAAATAAGTAAAAGAGAAAGGATATGGTTCACACTTCATATAGTGAATATAAAAGTTCTTGTAAGAGTGTGTATTTGGTAAAAAAATAAAGATAATATTACCTCTACAATAGAATTGTAATGTATGGTTGTTTACCATTATACCTTTTGCGTTACCTCCGTAGTGGGGACCTCGCATTCCACATATCCCATATCTGAATAACATAAGTCTGGTATCTGAAGCAAAAAATGGTGATGCCACTGCAAAATCAAACATCCTCTTGTAACTGAATCTGAAAAGTGTAAAGTGGAAAGTTATTACAGAACAGGTCAAAGGTTCAGTCTTACATATTTTGGTACTGTAGCTCCATATTCCACATGCCACGAGTAAACCACATCACAACCTGTTTTCAAATCCATCAAATGCATGTCAGTCATTAAATGAATTATATTATTTTAAATTAAACCTACCCCTACCCCTGCCCCTGTTTAAGAAAACTTTCACCCAAACCAACCCGAATAAATAAAATTTAAATATTTTGACCCCCCCAACACGGTAGCTTTAACACAAATGCAAAGAGAGAACATGAAGCTGAAATGGAGAAAAAAAGAGTCTGCGACTCAACGTTGACTTCATCCTTGTTTCCAAGTACTTCATCCCCGTTATCTTCCTGATTATTCTCACGAAATTTTTCTTGTTCTTCTGCTACCTGTATACGCTTCCTTTCTTATTTGATTGATTACACGATGCATGCTAAAAAACAAACAATACTTGCCTTCATTAATCAATGATAGTGTAATAATGTGGAAGGAAGGAGAATGAAAGTACATTACCCATATAGTCGTGCCCTCTTCTGGCTCTATTGCTTCTTCCTCTTTGGTTGCATGTTGCTCAACTTACTGAATTACTTAATCACCTATTGTATTAAAACAAAATTGTTAATTCAGTTCATGAGTAATAATTAAAACCACTTCCTAGTTGACTGCTGTTGACCCACAAACACTTATCTTAACAACAATTCGTTGGTTAAAATAACAAATATATATATATATACATATATATATACATATATATATATACACATATATACATACATATATATATATATACATATATATATATATAATATAACAATAAAAGTCTAAATATTTGAATGAAAATAAAATTATCACAAAAAAGTCTAAAGATTGTATTTATTGCATGCATTTATTAAAAGTAGACTTTAGGACCTTAAGTTTAGTTGTTATCTTTAATGGAACCATTTGAGATGGATATTGGATAATGAAATCAAATCAACACATTGATAAGAAAATGAGGACAACTAAAAAATAGAATGTTTATGCTGTAGATCATTTATAAAAAAAAGCTTTTCTAAAACAAATGTAAACGTTTTGCTTATCCTACCACAAAAGACTTTAGCTATGAGTTATTAAAAAAAGTTTAAAGTTGTTTTGAATTACCCACAACAACATTAGAAATAAAACAGAACAATAACCTACACAATTCAAGAACTTCCCTGAGCAAAACTAACTGAATAGTGTAGACTGTAGCCTTCAAGGTTTTCTTCCATGAAGCATTCGCCCACTAGCTTATTTGCCTTTTCCCTTGAACATGAATGGAAAGAACATGAATTGTAACAATCATGGAAGATATGAACAAGACAAAAAACAGAAAAAGAAATGTGAACAAACTTCCCTTCATCTCTCATTACCTCTTAAAGCAAATTCCAGTTTTTTTTCTGCATATAAGCAATATATATAGAAAAAAATAGAACTTAGAAACTGAACCTTCAAAGATTGGAATAAAACAAAGTCGAACGGTATTTGTTTGACTCGTCTTGAGTGAGTGCACTGTTTAAATATTATGGTTTCGTAGCTTGATTTATCTTATGTCACCAATATACCACATGATTTGTCTCAAATAATTATGCTTTGCAAATAAACCAAGTACAGCTAATTACCTTTCTTTTAGTATAGCTTTCTTTCTTGTTTGATTGAATGCATGATGCATGTTAACAAACAACCAATAGTACCTGCATCGTTAATGAAGGATAATGCAATGATGTGGAAGAAAGGAAAATGAATGTCAATTACCAAACAGTCTGCCACTTCAGAGACTATTGCATCTTTGTCTTCATCACATGCAACACTTCTTGTGCAAATGAACCAGCTTCTACTTCTTGTTGCATGTTGCTCGCCTCTAGGAATTACTTCAACAGTTGCATAAAAGCAAAAAATCTAAATCTTTGAATAAAACAATTTAAAAGACTTACAGAATGGAGGAGAGCAAGATGTCTACTTCCAAGATTTTAAGGGCCTTGTATTCCCTATGCTAACAAAGTCATTGTTCACCATTACAACTTACAAAACTATTTGGACAAAACTTTATGTGCTTAGCTTTTACCCGTTACATCTTATCGATAAACAAATACTGTTTTTATATTTTTTATTTATCTTGTTCACTTTTCTATTTTACCGGCTAGAATCAACCACATCGTTTTAGTATAACACACCTGATCAGTAACTTGGATGGCTCCAACAGAGGAGTTCATTACACAAATAACAAGAGGCTGAATTAGCAAAATTGTGCAAATATACCAGTCTTTTGCGTGACCACATAAAATGTTTAAAAACCTCAACTGCAAAAAAGATCATCAAAAAATAATTCATCTGAGACTAGGTAACTCTCACCAACGCCATGCGGACAGTCAAGTTGATACAAGTAATATGATATTTTTAACAAATTACTAGCTCAATTGAAATGAGTGGATGTTAAAAGCATATAGATGGGTTAAATTTAGCTAACCTCGGTATTATTAATACCAATTTTTCCATCTTCGGGTACCAATGCATATTAAAGATCCAGTTGGTTCCAGCTGGAAGTTCAGATACAATCTGCACAAGTTTTACATCAAGATAGCTTAGAATTTACCCATGAAGTATATATATAAGTGTATAAGATGTTAAAGAACACAAACGTGTTTCAAACAGCTAACAAAGTGATTAACAGACCTCGGATGAATTAGTGTCCCACCAAATAGTAAGAAGCTAGGACACCATGACATTACACCAACCTCGTATTTTATTTTACCAGGAAGAAAATATGTAAAACAGGGTAGATATGTTTCACATTCAAAATATTCAATATAAATATTCTAGTAAGAATGGAAGATTGTGCACTTGGAAAACACTAGATGACATTACAACTAAAGTAAATTTCACTTAGTTTCATGTAAGATCATCTTATGGTAGAGTCATAATGTTTGTTAGTTTACCAATTACCATCATACCTTTTGTGCTACCTACCAACCTACTCCTGTATCTGCATGACATGAGTTTAGAAGTAAGCACAAGAAAGATCCACAAAAAGTATTAGAATTACAAACATGAATAGAAGATATGAACAAGAACAGAAACAGAAATAGAACAAACTTCCCTTCATCTCTTATCATCTTGTGACCTCTTGAAGCATATTCCACTTTGTTTCAGCAGATAAAAGTTCAATCTACATAGATTGGACCCTGAAACAGAACCATCAACGTGAAAGTACTAGAACCACTCACTAATACGAAAATGCTATGAAGAGAATATAAAAGAAAACTTACGATTTGTTCACGAGGAATAAACAACGCTCAACTGTAGAGCAACAATGCTCGATGATCTTCTTCGATCTCACGGCTGATTTACGTGCAAAATTAGCCACTAGAACCCTAACAAGTAACAACACCACCACAGGTTCCATTGGTGAAACCCTAAACACACTACAGACTGAAGAATCAATTGTAGAGCAACACTAGGATTTGTTTATGAGGAAAAAACCCCAAAAATCAACAACGCACAATTGTAGAGCAACAATGCTCGATGATGTTCTTCTCACGGCTGATTTACTTGCAAAAACAGACACTAGAACCCTAACAAAACAACCAGATGTTGGATTGGTGAAACCCTAAAAACACTAGCGACGATGATCGATAAACAAAGTCGATCAATGTGAGAAGAAAACGTGTGGATTGAATCACCAAACACACAAACAAAAGGCATTTCAATGGAATTGAATGAACGCCTTGGGGATGTAAATACTAAATACAACCAGATTTCGTGAATGATCGCGTATCAGTTTCGGATTTGGTGAAGATCGAATATGGAAACTAAATCAATTTTGGATTTGCTCACGTGGCTCTTAACGGTCATTAATTATAAACCACGTCCTAATTTTGTTTAATTTTCACTTTAAAAGGACCAATGTGCCTCGGACATCACGGTCAATTATGAATTTTGTTGTGGGTCCCTATGAACATGAGAATTAAATGAAATTAAGGCAATGAGTAATTTTGAGAAAAAAATAGTGATTTCAAGAAAGATTTTGATTATTTTTAAACTATTTAGGTAAAACTATTAAAATAATCAAATCATAAGGAGTAAAGCATAAATTAACTATTTCGAACATATATTTTTATGTACTCAATTTTATAAAATATGATATTTTTTAATACAAAGAACTATTAAAATAATAACATTGTTTAAAAAAGTATTTTTTTTCAAAAAGTTTGGAGTGTTTTAAAAAGAAAAATTTAATAAAAACGAAAGATTGAAATTTGTTATCATTGTTTTATTTCCTAAACTAATTAATTATGCTTAATTTAAATCATATTTTATCTTAAAATGTTCTAAAAAGTCCTTCATAGTACATCTTTTAATCGTCAAACTTCTTAAGTATGTAATTATCCAAAATAATCACCGCTCAAAGAAATTCACTTTTATATGCACCTAACAATTTCAATTGAATTGCCTCTCTATATAAAACGCTTATTCTCTTCAATATTCATCCGTTAAAAAGAAGTGATTGTAGGTTATATGTTAATTTGTACATATCATTAATATAGAAATCATAAGTTTGGTCTATAAAATAAAAAAAATGGTTTCTTTCCACATAAAATTCAAGTTAAGCTGACTATAGAAGATAATTTCAGTTGGTTACAAAGATGAGAAATTTAAAAACTAACATGAGGTTCGATTCTATTAGGGCTGTCAAAAGAGACTTGATTTATTTTTTAAAACTCTCGAGTATTTTTGGATAATTATGGTTGGACCATGTCCATGATACATGTAATAAAAGTTCAATAAGTTTTATTTACCTTATGTGATAAGTATGAAAAAATATGACATGCACCAATTAGAATTGACAGGATGTAAAATTTTGAAGATTGTTTACAAATCACCTTAAATTTCACTTAAGTCATTAATTTTTCTTCAAATTACTTCTCATCTTCAACTTTATTCAATTTTTACGTTCAAAGGGACCCATGTGCCCTTGACATGAGAGGCAGTTATGTCTTTTGTTGTGGGTCCCTTTTAATGTGAGAATTTAATAGAGTTACGACAATGACTAATTTAGACAAAAAAAAACAGTGATTTCAAGAAGGATTTGTTACTATTTTTAAACTATTGAGGCAAACCATTAAAATTATCAAACCACAAGGAGAAAAATAGATATTAACTTTATTTCTAACATATATTTTTAAGTACACAATTTTATAAAATATGAAATATTTTAATACAAAGAACTATTAAAATAGTGACATTGTTTTAAAAAAGTATTTTTAAAAAAAGTTTGGAGTGTTTTAGAAAACAATTTTAATAAAAACGAAAGACTGAAAAATTGTTATTATTGTTTTATTGCCTAAAGTAATTAATTGTGTTTAATTTCAATCATATTTTATCTTAAAATAAACAATCTAAAGAGTCATTCATAATACGTCTTTTAGTCCTCAAACTTCTAAAGTACATAATTATCCAAAACAATCACCCTAAAAGAAATTCACTTTTTTATGCACCTAATCATTCCACTTGAGTTGTCTCTATATAAAAACTCTTATTCTCTTCCACATTCATCCGCAAAAAAGAAGTGTTTGTAGGTTATATGTTGATGCGTAAACGTCATTAATCTAGAAATCATAAGTTTGATCAATAAAATAAAAAAAGGTTTATTTCCATGTAAAATTCAAGTTAAGCTGACTATAAGAAGATTATTTCAGTTGGTTACGAAGATGAGAAATTTAAGAACTAATATGATGTTCGATTCTATCAGTGCCGTCAAAAGAGAAAATATGACATTTAGATACATGTAGAAATTCAATAAGTTTTATTTACCTTATATGATAAGTATGAGAAAATATGAAATGCCCATTTAGAATTGTCAGGATGCCAAAAATTTAAAGGATGTTTACAAATCAACTTAAAAGATTGTTTTCCGATCGAAGCTTGTAAAATTCAAGCATGTACCGTTCTTTTTCTAATGTACGGGTATAAATTGACATATTTTAAGTTTTATCAACTCGAGAATATGTAAAAGATTTTTGTAATTATTCTTGAGATACACCCGTTTCGCTTCCTCGAATCTCAATAATTCCACTAACACATTAAAATAGCACAAGTATAATTGTAATGTCAATGAAAAATAAATTACAAGCAAGAATACATATTCTCACTAAATGGCAATTTTGGGTTGAATTTTGACCCATGATCACTCATCACCGTACATGATTTCATTTGGGCCTAATCCCTTATACTATAAAAGCAACGGGCCCAATGATTTGTTAACTACACATTAAATAACTAGTCAATATATCAAAACGACTTTGAGCCAATATAATCACAACAAAAAGTAAATTCAAACCTATATTATATTTCAGCCATGACTAAATTCATCATAGACCATTTTACACACTACATCATATATATTATATATCTAGACTAAAACCAACACCATGTAAAAGAAAAACAACAAACCAACCAAAAACATCAAACTCAATGACTACGAGGTGGCATTGGCGGAGGCTTGCATTGGTAACACTTTGCAAACAGACCGAAGGTGTCGACTTGATTGATGAAGTTGGTCATGCTGGCCCACCCTCCGAACCCAAACCCGACCACAAGAACCCAAACCACAATGAATATGTTGATTATGTACATGGCGGTCCAGCTTGGCAGAAAGAACGGTGGTTTCTCCGCAGCATTCTGCAAGCAACAATGTTAATGTGAGCCACTAGATTTGATGTTCGGTTTGTAAGATGAGTGGGTCAGTTAGCCAGCTCAATGTTAACTGTTAGGAATGATATAAGTGCAATAATACCAAGATTGTAACTGATGCATCTAAGCTTGTAAATCAATGATAATGAAATGTCACCAACCTTTGTCATATACCCATTTCCTACAACTTAATTTTAAATAACAAGGTATATTTCATTGTCTCAAAACTAATCATGTGAAGTGCTCTAATTATTTTCGGGTCGCATTGGGTTTTTTTTTGGTACGTGTAGCTTATGAAAAACCCAATGTTCGTATCCTCAACGGTACGTCATAGTCGTTGAACTACCGATTAAAGTGTGGTTTTTTTGTTAAATGCTATCAGGTTTAAACAAGTTATTTTTGGTGCACGTTTAAACGTGCTGACCAGAACATTTTTTATATATTTTAGGAAAATTTAAGTTTAAATACAGATACAAAACCAATATTGTTACAAATAATAGTAATATAAAACTATGAATAGGATAGTGACTTTCAATCCATTCAAACTGTTGACATGGCCCCTCTTAATTATTTTTGAGATAAAAACATCAAACAAACATGTTCATAAGTATATGTGTCGAAACTGACAGGTTTCTTTGTTTACTGATATCGTTATCATAGGTTGATATTTTAAGAACTTTGGAATGATTACCTGACGAGCAGACGCCTTTCGGTAAGTGAGCATATGGGCTAGAGCAGGGATAATGTAAACAGTGAAACTAACCAACAGAGCCCCGACAGCCGAATTGATTGGACCAAAAAACGGGAAGATGATGGCTAGGAACCAGATAGGTATCACAACAGGCAACCTAGCCAACGCCCGTAAACATATGCTTTTTGTATCATGCATCCCCACCACTTTCTCCCACACGAAATACAGTGGCGTACACGCGAAACCAAATGTTATAAACTGCAAAAAGAAAGATTTATAAACACCCCCAAAACGTTCAATACATAGTAAATTGTTAACTGTTTCAGCAACCGCACCTGATGGATTAGCATGAGGATAACAGCTGCATCACGAAAATGAGTTCGTGGTAGAAGAGAAAACGCGTTAGAGTGGTTTAAAAGTTGGTCACCAAAGGCCCAATACATTGCAGCAGCTGATGGGAGTGTTAAAGTGAACACATATAATGTAGCAAACAGATATATGTACTTAAATTTCCGTGGCTTCCACATCGCGTGCATTATTTCACTGCAAAAACATAAAATGTCTAATTATTATCATCTTCAACTAACAGAAAACAAACATAGTGTACATTAGGGGCCGATTAACTAACACTGTGACTGCGTGACCACCAAAAGTGTAGAGTATGTTTGTGGCTCCGGTGAAGTACAAAACCAGCTTTGTTGGACCCGAATGAACCACACCTTCAACCTTGCCATGGACCAGGGCTGCAATGGCTAGGTACCAAGCGGTGTAGGTGGTCATGCCGAGCCCGAGAAAAGACCAAATTCTGTAGTTGTGGAAAGAGGGTATGAAGACAGTAGTAGCACAACAAGCTCCAAATATATATGTCCATGTCCTCTTGTCCAAATGATCATTTATGTAGTATATATTACTGCATATAACATCAAATTATCAAAACATCACATAAAAAATATTCTTTTAAAAGAAATGTAGATGGTAAAAAAAAAACAGACCTTGCACAAGCTATGAGTTGTATGACAGAGCCAAAGAGAAGGAAGGTGCAGTTGAAGGCTAACCCCACAGCTTTCCAGTGTGGGCCTAAAAGCCCATCTAGCACTTCAAACCACTGCATAAAACTAATGAACATAAGTATGTATGGCATGTATATGTCATAAGAAAATGAATCATGTAGGGCATGTAGGAGCATGTATCACATGCATTAGATGATGTTTAAGACTTTTAGTTGTTTATTGCATTTGTCTAGAACTAAAGTACAACTTCACAAGCACATGGTATAGAGGTTATGGAAACAGATGGATTTTGTGTTTTAAGTTTTTAACCACAGAAAAGAACAAAGTTAATGTTCTCTACTTCTCTATAATGCCTGATTCCAAATCATTATAAACTGAATAGAAAGCACTTGACTTTGTGAAAACAAATCATCTTATTTGCATTGTTATACATCATTTCCTTCAGTTTATCTTTATTTTAGTCAACACCCATAATCAGTTACTAATTTTTTTACTGATGTAGTTATTAAACTGTAAAAAAGAATGGTTTTGAACCTGAATCACATGGTTCTTGAAGCTGACATTCTCTTTCTCCTTTCTGGTTCTATACTCCACATAGAGAACACTGATGAGATAAGCAGTCCAACTTCCAAGAATACCATAAAACACTTGTAACATGACTCCTGAAAGCATACCCAATTGAGAGAAAGATGTTGGCAAAGTCAATAGCACTTGAGCCACCTGAAATCCAAAACAAAAAACAAAAAACATTCATTTTTTTTTGTAAAAAGAGAGCACAAGGTCTAGTAAGTGAAAGAATTCAGACAAAAATTGAAACAATATTGATGTATCATATTTTCTTTCTACATTGATTAACGATAATCATAAAGTCAACCAACTAATGATAATGATAATGATAAAGGTGTATCCTGGTATTCGACCAGAGATAACAAACTTAAAGATAAACGATAAATCAAATAATAATAAATATAAAAGATAATAAACTCTGCTAACGAAGGGTATTTTGGTAAATTACCTGATTTGAAGCACAACTGAACCAAGCATCATAAGCAGAACCACCATGCCAAAGAAAGTTCTTAAAACCAGACATTGACTGATCTACCCCTTCATCTCCTTCCCTCTGTTCTTCCTCATTTGCCCCTTTCATTTCACCAGGAACTATGGCTTCTTCAGCTTGCTTGTTAGGAACCATTTTTCTTTTGTTTTCTTACAAAAGATATCTGCAATTACACAACACACCATTAATATAGCAGAAAAAGCCTCTACCTTTGCCTTTATTTCAGTTTGGTGGCAGAAACATGTGAATCAATGCAAGCAATCAATACTAAAAAAACTTAAAATCAGTATGTTACACGTAGATGTCTGCTAACACTTGTACAAAACACCCTAAAATCTTGAAAAAAGTTAGTGATTTTGGCATTAAATTGAATGTTCTTGGCTATATTTATCCAAAAACAATAATATCACTCTGAATCGATGCTGATGAGTGATGATCATTGCAGGTTCCCAAGATTGACAAAACTTTAACAACGGTAAACACCCATTATAATCTTTAAACAAACCTCAATCAAATTCTTATAAAATTCGAAACTTTATGGGTTTATTAGACATGAAGTGCAGAACAGAGTGAAACAGAGGGTTTATGATGAAATTAGGGGTGAGAGAGACATACCAGAGAGAGAATTTTGATTCTTGTTGTTGTTATTACTCTCTCTCTCTCTCTCTACTTTATCTCTCTAGAAATGTAGGGGTTTGCTGTAGAATGAAGAAAATTTGGGGGAAATTGGAAGCACCATTGATGAGCTTTAAAGAGGAAAATGTGAGTGGCTTTTTGCAGGGGGGAAAAGTGAGATGATTTGCTCTCTATTTTCATGTTTCTTTGTCTCTGTAAAATTTCTGTTATAATGGCTGCATAAGACAGAATCTTGTACAGTTATTTTAATGTAAATGAAACTGATGTTACATGGACTTTTAATCTGTTTATCCAAAATAAAATAAAATAATAGGGAACAATGTTTTCTTCTTTCAAAAGTTTTAATTTTTATTTCTTTGTGTCTATATGGAAATTTGTTGCATATTTTTGTTAAAACATGAACTATTATTTACAATGAAATATAATATGTTAAACTACTTTAAACTTATTTAATGTTTTGTAATGACTTTCGGTATGGAAAAACTGTTTGTTTAATAATTCACTTTAACATACGGATACATGTTATACAAACTTTGAAATGCATTTTTAAAGTTAGTAAGAGCGTTAACATTTGTAACGATGAAATTTAAGTAAGACAAATTATATATCAATTTACTCGATTTTGATGATGATAGATCGTAGGTTTTGTGATAAGGTCATCGAAATAGTTCTTCTTAAGGTTGTGAAAATTAGCTAATACATTTTACAATCTCTTTTAAGGTTATTGAGATAGTTCTTTTTAAGGTAAGACCCAATGTTTTACGATAAACCATCGTCACAACGATAAAGAGAGTCCGGCTCTCTCTCTCTCTCTCTCTCTAATATATTTAAAATTTTAAAAAATAATTAATGTAAATGATGGGCTATTAATGGGTGTTTTTTGGTTGAAAGATGAGGTGAATTGATGCTAAGATGTTGAATGGTGAAGCAAGTGTATGCCTCATGGTGTAAGGGCACAACGGGTGGGTGATTGGTGTGGCAATGCGACATGGTTAGACGGTACTGTGTGGTAACTTCACCCCACTCGGGAGGTTGAAAATCAGAGTGTTGCGTGGCTTAGCCATGTTGGTGACAAAAGAAAATAATGAAAGGAGAGGTTGGGTAAAGCTTCAATATAGTGGGTGATGTGGTTTTAATGTATATGCGAGCATCGAAACGACTCTCTACTAATTTGAAAAAAATAATAAAATACTAGTAGTGTACACATTATACGTCATAGCAAAATTTATCATAAAACAAGAATATAAGGTTACAACGACTAATCATTTAAAAATATGCACATGTAAACAAATTAAAAACTACAATAGTCTTACGCTACATAAATACAATTTGATATTATATAAGGTCTAGTTTATGTACAAAGCAAAATTACCTAGAAAGCTACAGAAAGCAACAAGGGGACAAGTGTACATAAGCTCATGTGTTTCACAATAGCGGCAACGCTCATGACACACCGCACCATTTGACGTGAGTCAACCACCTTGAGTGTATGCAAGCAAACTTTGTTTAGTATATCTGAGAGTATGTAAAAGAACATCGTTAAAACTAGAGTCGAAGAGACAAACAAAGGAATCCAGATGTGAAAGTGCTTTGGGCTAACACAACCAATTTGACCGGATGAAATCATGAAACTCTAAAAATATGAAAAAAGAACTTAGAAACAAATAATGCATGTAATAATATTAAGAAATTCTTTAGTTTCGTAACGCTTAAAAGAATTAATATTAATATTAATGTTTTGCTTATCTTTTCTTGTTGTAATAAGTATGAGTTTAGAAGTAATTCTTAAAAAATAATTATACCCATAAATATAATGGATGACAAATTTATAAATACTTACTAAATATCTATACATCTATAGTAATCGTAAGAGCCATAACCATTCATGCTTACATAACAACTATGTGACAACATTTTATGCTTACTATTACTAGCCGATTACACATAGGGTAAGTCAAAATATCGTTGTTTTATATAATCTCACGTAACTTTCAACCCAAAAATATGATTTATAAGGATCAAAACCTTTGTAAAAGAAATCAAAATTTACTTTTCTATAACCAATATTTGAAGCCTTACCGTTAATTTTACTTTTGTGACAGGTATGGTTATTAAATTCTCTCTGTACATGCTAAGCATGTTATTAAATTTGTAGAGAGGGTAGATATTCTTATTCTAGACAAGTTAATAAATATGTGATATACTTTTGTATTTATTATTGTCACTACATACACACATACATTAATTATTTTAAAAATAACAATTTATGTTTGTTAATAGTAAGTTAGTAACTATCATTTTAATGTTTTTTCTTTATAAATATTTTTAATTTTTAACTAATCGAATTTATAAATACAGTTTATCATCTATATTCTAATAAGACTAAAACTATATATTATTAAAAGTTGGTGACAATACTTTCATAATATGAATTTTGGTGAAAAGATGCAATTCACTATGGTGGGAATATATGTTTAAAATATATTATTGTAAAATTATTCTATATTATATAACACCACAAGATACAAAATTACAAAGTGACATCATGTATATAACTTAAATGTTTATTTACTCGTAATATAGCTATTTAAATACAAGCAAAAGATATATAAGATGGTAAAAATGTGGAATTTGTTTTTAATGAAAAGAAAATTAATGTAATTTTAGGTATGATGATAGAAGCAGTGTTGTTTGTTGAGTGTGGAAGGGGGCCTCCATCTCACTTAGCACCAAAACTTTGCACAACTTTTCCATAATTTCATACCACCCCCAACCCTTTCTCTCTTTGACTATTGACTCCCACCACCACTACTACATAAACTACTATTCCATGTTATTAGGAATCTCATGTTTATTCTTTTGTTTTGTTTTTAACTTTTTGAATGGTCTCCTTCATTAGAATAACATGAAATTGTATTTGGTTGACTATCACAATGTATCAATGGTAATTTATGACTTCATACCATACCAAAAATTGGTAACTTGTTAAAAGTTAGTCGTTGTGTAACAACAAAGCACTTATACTTTAGTCATAAAATGATTGAAAAAGTATTTGTTTTTTCAAAGATAAATATAACTATTTGTTAAATACATAACATACAAAGTTGTTTCTATTTACATAGTCCACTAGTATTGTTAGAAGTGAAGCAATCATTTCCAATCATATTACTCCACACACTCTATGCCATGCCTTGGTTTGAATAAAGATTGGTAGAGGTCACAATTAAGGTAGTCATCCATTCCATTCACCTCATGATGTGTTTGAATCCTTCTTTTTGTTAAAGTTGTTACTAAACCAAGTTTCTTGAACTTTGAAATTAGTGGAAGACCAAATGATTAAGTGATAAGAGGGTATTAAGTAGGGTTTAGGCATGATTTTATTATTTACTTCAATGCTATTTTAACATAGAATCCTATATTACCACCTTCAAACTCTTTTATATTGTATTTAATTTGTGCATGCTCTTGGTTTTAAATTTTGTGGCCCTTACTTGAGACAACTTTCTTCTTTAGATTATATTATTTTAATAAAATCATGTCACCCACCCAGCTATTTATTTTATTTTAAAGAAGCTAGAGTGTGCTGAATAAAGAAAAAAAAAACCCTGTTTTTTAAAAGGCAAAAAAAGAGAAAAAACATAAGCAATCCAATAAAATCATTAAGCATGACTATTAGTATAACTAATTCATTAAATAAATATAAATAATAAGAGAGAAAAATACGTTTAGTAGTCCTGTAAACCTTGAAAACACCAATAAAAAAAAGAACGCTTCCAGCCTCTCGAATAATTTATTAACGATCTGAGCCGCTCATGAATTATTTGAGACCAATTTCCTAGTATACTAAGTCGAGTCAAGCTTAAACAAGATCGAATCAAGCTAAACTTTAAACTAGAGTTCGTTTACTAGATAAGAAGAGTCTTTATACACTGAACTTTATTAGGGTCTCAAGCCTAAACAACCCTATTACACAATAAGCATATAATAATATTTATGTAATATAATATATATTATAATTATTTATGCTATGCTAAATGTAAAAAAAATATAATTATATATGAAGCGTATTACGTACATTAATAAATAATAAATAAGTTGAGCTCCAACCATTATAAAATTATAACTTATAATAAAGTTTTTAAGACACATGTTATCATTTTAACATATCAAATAACACGTGTTATTATTTTAGAATATCAAAAAAATTGTTTCTCGCTTCTCTCTCATAATAAATACAAAAATTATAAAAACAATTAATTTGACTTTCCATTTAACTAAAATATGTTTAAAAAAGATATTTATATTTGTGTTTTTTCTCTCTCATATTAATTGATAATTACTGTAAATAAGTAAACTAAACTACAAAACGTTTAAAATATAAATGTAGTTATTTTAATAATTTGTTAATACATCTATAATCTATAATATATAAACACTAATAAAGCAAAAAAAAATTGCCACTTGTCATTATCTTAATCTATGTTTTTGCCATTTGTAATTTTCTAGACATCTCCACATTAATTTTTCCCTCCAAAAGGGTGTTATATTAATTTAAATACTTAAACAAGTTTTCTCTCTTATTAAAAATAAATTTTATTAATTGCTATTTTTTTCTCTTATCTATTCTTTTTTAAAAATCAAACTAGTTTTTTTAAAAATAGATTTCATGAAGGAAATTAAAAATAACAACTTTTAATTAAAATCTAAATAACAAAAACAAAAGTTTTATATAATATGAAATTTTCTAAAACATTAAACATTTTTTAAACAAATCATTTTAAAATCATTTTGTTTTTTTAACTATAAATGGGTGAATTATTTTAAAATAGTCTTATTATAACAAATAGAATAATTAGAGATTATATTTTTTTTAAAACAAGATTTTTATAAAATATATTTTTTATAAAAAATCTTAAAACGAATGTTTAAAAATAAGATTATTTACATAAGAGAGTTAAAAAATGGTATAACTATTTTATTTCTTGAACTATTACCTATATATCATTTTAATTATTTTTCACATTAAAATATTATACTGTAACTATTCATGTTTATTTTATATATATATATATATATATATATTTACTTTAAATTTAATATGTTACTTAATGAGTATTTAGTCTATCTATCTATTATAAAAAACTAAAATATGAATGAAACGATTGTAGATCTCATTATACTTCCTTTTCAGTTCGCTATATTATTAATAATAATAGTAAATACTAATAATATTACTCATGCCATTTTCAAATTAAAAACCTTTTTTAATAAAAACACATTCTTTAAAAACAAAAATTCACAATGTTTTTATAAAATAAAAGTTTGAGAATTATTGCTTATTTATTTAAAGTAACTATTTATATGTACTTGTAATCATATTTTATATTTAAACATGATTTTATAATACGCAAATTTTTATTAATAATTATTTAATCTTTTATTTGTTCAATCCGTGTATTACACGAGAACTAACCTAGTCATTTGATAAGGTAAGCTCGAGCGCAACGCTTTAAAGATTGGACACAAAATGAGTGGAAATTGATCTTTTTTAAATCAAAATAAGTTCAACTAAAGCTTCACTTATCTCGTATGCTCATAGACAAGACAATTTACATTGCTTTTGTTATGCAAATAAAAATACACTATAAAAACCAATAACTTTTAATATACATGTAAAACAAGATTGTCTTTTTCCATACGTAACAAACGTAGAACAGGTAAGTTTAAGAAACCAATCATCCTATCATATACCCAAAAATGGTTTCGGATTTTGCGGAATGTCAATTATAAAATATATAAAGTACACATTATGCCCTTAAACAAGAAAGAAAATTGATGGACCATACAAAAACATATTAAGATGATGAAATGCAATTGTGGGGTGAGTGGAATTTGTTTCCCACACTCAACAATGATAACAGGGTCAATGAGATTATGATTAGAAGGAATCCTTAGTACCCACATAAACAAAGAATATTATATCTCATTAATCCTCTTAAATTCCAAAAAAATAATTTATTTGTTTGCCTTTTTCCCCAAATCTTTCAGAATAATCTTTATCATGTGATCATGTTTTTTATTTCATCATGCACGCTTACTATTGGATTTTTTCAATTCATCAACAAAACCCCCAAAATTATGTTACTTTGAAAATTATCATTATAAAGGGGTTTGAAAAAAGCATTATTGAAATACTAAAATGTTAATAGTTATATATGGAATAAAGTGATTTCTAATTGTTTTAAGTAAAGTTTCTTTTTCTAATGATTTATTTATAAAATAAATTTATATGTCACCATGACCAATGAATTAAAGAAACTAGAAATGTATAGACCTTTTATAGCTTGTGATGCTCATACGTCGTCTTTATTATTTTTAATTCTTTTTGCTTCGAATTTATTTTTTTAACTAACATATTAAGCATCCTATTCCTTGAAATGCTTTTCTTAGAGCTCCATTTTATAATCAATAGAAAAAACATAAAAAAAATAAAAAACCATTTCAAATTATTTTAAAATATTACAAAATTTGATACAAAAATATCATATAATGTTATCATTTCAGTCGCCTAACGTATGCAGTTTACAACAGGATAGAATATAAAAATGACACCAATAAAATAGTTATTATAAACAAAATTTAGCCATCCAATATCAAGAAAAAAGAGGAAAGATTTTTCTTTTTTTTTTCTTTTTTTCGAAAATATGTTTAATAAGTGTAAAGCTCAATGGCATTTTGTTTACGCGAGTAAAATATAATGAATAAATCTATGTACAAACTTCAAAGCTACTTTGTAAATGATTATTTGCGAAAATATCATTATGCTTTATGATGGGTATGAGAATCAAGAGGGGATCATACTAGTTTGTAGGCAAATATTTCGTAGTTCCAAACATTGAATTGGATAATTGTATGTCGTTTATTTGAAAAACACTAGACGAGCCTTGTTTAATATAGCTCGGTTTCGTGAAATTAGGAGGGGTGAAAATAAAATGAAGTCGTCTTGAAGGAAGCATAAAAGAAGTTTAAGAAGCTTTACAGATAGAAGAGATTTCCTCACCTTATAGCGTGAGAAATTGTTAAAGACCATCCTTAGCGTTATTCATTCCTTTAATGGATGCAGAGTTTGGTGATTCGTTCTCAAAACAATCAAGGGCCACTGACTCAACACTAAGGTCTATGGGAAGGGATGCATTTTTATTCAATCTCAACACCAGTACTTGACGAGGAAAATGATCGGGACCTCATGACAACATCATCAATGGAACGAGAGAAACTCCTCGAAATCGTCTCCAAATTTAGTTGCGTGTTTGGGCGGAGAAGTTGCAAATCAAGGAAGAAGTACAAAGTGAACTTTGAGGCGATCAAGAGGCTATATATTGTGATACAATAACAATGAAAGAAATGGCAATATGAGTTTTATTTTAGACTCACACAATCATTTACACGAATAGTTGTTGAGTATATACGGTGTTAGCTCATAAACGAGAAATATCCGAACATTGGGGATGAAATATATAATTTGTTTTTCTTGTTCTTTTATTTACTTAGTTGGTTTTTTTAAATTTTGTCTTGTAGATTTTCTTTGATTAAGAAAATGTTTTATTAATAATTTCAAAAAGTAATTTTATCTTATGTTTAATTAATAGTTATTTACTTTATATTAAATTAAATATTATAACAAAAATGGTTTAGGGGTTCGGAAGATGTATGGACTCCCTTAATGATGGTTGAGGAAAGAAGATGAAAAAAATATGATGTGTCCTGTAAGTGAAGAAGATAGAGCAATTGTCACACCCCCGTTAAAGCGGAAACACGGGAATGTAACGAGACGGGATCGTCATAACACATGGTATGAGTTAGAGAAGCAATATAAGTATGATGACAAGCATGTCATGACGTCACCCGAACACAAATGGAGACTTGTGTCGTGTTAGTCAATATTCACGACAACATAGCCATATGCATAACATAAAGGATCATATAATCAAGTAGTATGACATTGATTAATTCCCACAACCCGGGAACAAGTGTCAAATATGCAGTGCAATAGTTAAGACTGTCACAAATGTTTACAACATAAGTTTAACCAAAAATGTTTAGTTCAAATGCATCCTAGGGTCTCCTCTACAAGGCAGCACTCCTAGATCTTCAGTTATCAAGATTACCTGAAAAGACATGCTCAAAATGGTCAACAAAATTGTTGGTGAGCTTCGCAGGTTTTAAGTAGTAAACAAGTTTAATAATACCAAAATGTAAGTTTTTAAAGGTACCGCTCTTAGGCAAATCATGTAAGCGGTTATACATGT
>BJCM01151869.1:0-14035 GCA_018326385.1 Flaveria bidentis
TTGAGATGGTTTGGTAAAGGATAGGCCAAACGCTAAGGTGCCTTTGATATAGCGTAGAATCCTTTTAACTTCTTGGAAGTGAACATTGGTTGGTGCATGTAAAAATTGACTCACCTGATTAACAGCATAAGAGATGTCGGGTCGTGTAATAGTTAAATATTGTAAGGCACCAACAAGTGAGCGATAATGTGTCGGGTCAGAGTACAGCTCCCCCATGGTAGTGAATGAGATGCCTGTGGCAAGCGGAGTGGGGGTTGGCTTAGCATCCAACATATGAGCGCGTTCCAATATTCCTTAGCATACTTGGATTTATTAAGGAACAACCCATCTTTGGTGTACGTTACTTGGAGACCAAGAAAGTAGTTTAATTTCCCCAAGTCTTTGATTGCAAATTCGTTGTTTAAACATTTTATGAAAGCCTCAATGGTAAGCTCCCGATTACCTGTCAAGATCAAGTCGTCTACATACACCAATAGATACATAATGCATGCATCTTTTTTTAATATAAAAAGAGATGTATCCGACCGGGAACATGTAAAGCCATTCTGAAGTAAAAATGTACTCAACCGATGAAACCATTGACGTGGAGCTTGTTTGAGTCCATATAAAGCTTTGTTGAGTTTACATACATGATCGGGAAAGTTGGGATCATGAAACCCCGGGGGTTATTCCATATAAACATATTCATTGATATGACCATGTAGAAATGCATTATTAACATCAAGTTGATGTAGCTTCCAATCATTGAGTACCGCTAATGACATAATAATTCGAACTGTGGACGCCTTAACCACGGGACTGAACGTATGAGAGTAATCAACACCTGGATATTGGGTAAAGCCTTGAGCAACAAGGCGAGCTTTGTGACGCTCAATGGTACCATTGGAGTGGTACTTGGTTCGAAATAGCCATTTTGAGCCAACAACATGACGATTTGCAGGGCGAGGAACGAGAGACCAAATGTTATTTTTATGAAGAGCATCAAGTTCCTTATGCATGGCAGCCAACCATTTCGGATCCTTCATGGCAGTTTTAAAACCCTTGGGATTGTGAGTTGCAAGCAAAGCCTGATGAAATGGATTGTGCATAAGTTGAGAGAGGTCAACCTGATGATGGGGTTTGAACATACCAGCTTTAGCACGTGTAATCATAGGGTGGGTTGGAAGGGGAGAAGGTAGAGGGGGCGTGGATTCGATGGAGTCAGATGAAGTTGTGGAGGATGGGGAGGTTGAAGTAGTTGGGGAAGGTGGGGAGTAAGGTAGGGCAGTAGAGTTAGTTGCTACAGTTGAGGGTGTGGGAGTTGGTGAATTTGGAGATGATGACAAATTTGGTGTATGGTGTAAGGGCGAATCATTGGTGGGAGGTGTGGGGTTAGAGTCAAGGATTGGGTTAGTTGGTTGAAGGAGATCCATGCAAAGCTGACAAGAGTCGATTACAGTAGGTGTAATGGTGGGTGGATGTTTCGGTGTAGGTGGGGTAGGTGGAGAGGATAAAGTTGTTGAGTTATCATGGAAAGAAACCAATTCAAGTTGTGTGATGGATTTATGTGGAACAGTGCCAGAAAACAGAAAATAGCCTTCATCAAACCGAGCGTGACGAGATATGTAAATGCGAGAGGTAAGAGGGTCAAGGAAACGATACCCCTTATAAATGGGACTGTACCCAATGAACACATAAGGAATGCTTCATGGTGCTAATTTATGTTCGGAGTAATCTTTTAAATAGGGAAAAACACGACATCCAAAAGCCCGAAAGATGTTGTAGTTGGGAGACTTAAGGAAGAGAACCTCAAATGGAGACTTGTCACCAAGAATTAGAGTGGGAAGGTGATTTATAATATAGACGGCAGATGAAAAAGCATCAACCCAATATGTGGAAGGAAGTTGCGCGTTGAATAACATCGCAAGACCTGTTTCGACAATGTGTCAATGTTTGCGTTTCGCCCGACCATTTTGTTGCGGTGTGTATGGACATGAAAAGCGGTATAAGGTACCATTTTCTTGAAAGATAGACCGAACATGCTGGCTTACAAATTCAGTTCCTCCATCACTTTGGAAAACTTTGATTTTCCTTGAAAACTGGGTTTGGACAAACATCATGAATTTGGGCAAGATAGTATAGATATCTGTTTTGAGTCGCAAAAGATAAAGCCAACAGAATCTAGAATGATCATAAACAAAAACCACATAATAACGAAAATTATCAACAGACAAAACCGGTGAGGGACCCCAAAGGTCACAATGAATGAGATCAAGTGGGTGCAATGCACGTTCATTATTAGTTTCAAAAGGTAGTCGTTGACTTTTAGCAAGTTGACAAGGCATACAAGTGCCCGGTTTAGGTAACAAAGCAGAAATAGATAAGTAACCAAACTTTTGTAAATTAACAATAGTATCAAAATGGGCATGCCCCAAGCGGGAATGCCAAACTTCAAATGATGCTTTGGGTCTTTTAGAAACAACAGCGAGAGCATAACGATGTGGGTGCAAGATATAAAGCCCATTCTCACATTGGCCTTGGGCCAGAACCTGTTTGGTGTGGCGATCCTGAACGTCCATAGTTAGTTTGCTAATAGACAATAGATTTTTGGTAAGGTTAGGCACAACTAAAACATCATTTAATTTGATGCTACAAGAAAGATGGGAGTGCCCTTTTATGAGTAATGGGTAGAGAATTACCATTGCCAAAAACAACCGACGGTTTACCTAAGGTGGTGGAGGGGTTAATAACATTGTTGGGAGATGAAGTCATATGGTCTGTTGCACCCGAATCTATATACCAGTTGGGTCCAGGAGGAGTAACATGACATTGAGGGAGAAAGGCTTGAGCAAGGTTATCATCATTGGTTGCTGGCCGGGATGAAAACGATGGGAGACTTGGACACGCAGTAGCATAGTGACCAATTTGGCGACATAATTGGCAGTGTGGTGGTCGGCGACCCCGACCTCGGTCCCCACGACCACCAACGTTGGTGGTATTCGGGAAAAAACGACCCCCACGTCCCCGAGATGGTGAGGGGTGGCGTGAGAATTGGGCGGAGAAGGAAACCGGGGGTGGAGTGTTACCATGGAGAGCACGAACGAAGAGTTCATGCCCCTCGGCCCTCGCCAGAAGATCAGCAAATGTAGGAGCCGGTTGAGAGGAGCGTATGGCAGTGAAGAAAGTCTCAAAGGAGGGCCCGAGTCCACAAAGAAACCAATGGGTTTGGTCATTAGTATCAACCGGAAAACCGATAACAGCCAACTGGTCACATAGATTTTTAAAGTGACGACCAAATTCAGCGACAGATTTAGGACCTTTCTGCGCCAAACGAAGTTGATCACGAAGATTGTGAACTCGTTCAACGGAGGAATTCCCATAAGCCGTTTCCAAGGCGACCCATATTTCCCGTGTAGTAGGAAGACCAATGATAACAGTAACAACCTTTTCAGATAAGGTAGCATTGATGAGGATGATCGTATGTTGATCAGAAGCTAACCATGCAGTATACGTAGGGTTATCCACAAGTTAATCATTGGCAGAAATGGTTTTGGGAGGAGGCAAAAAAGTGCCATCAACATGTGAAATAAGATTTTGGTAAGTTAACAGAGGGGTCATTTGATTGGTCCATAGAAGATAGTTGGTGGAAGAAAGTTTTATTGGAATGAGATTGGAAAGTGAGTGGGGAAGGGTGGTGGTGCCAGATGAAGAAGAGGCAGCCATGGGAAGGGAGAGGAAAATTGATACGATGAAGAGAAGGACCTTTGTTTTAATACCATATAATGAGCACTCAATGATCTCCACTAACGAGAGGAGACATAATATATAGACAATACAAGTTACATACAATAAATACAATAAATGATAATAAACACATATGACTATTAAGAATAGGAAAAGGTTTATAAAGATGAGGGTCTAATAGTGTGACACCCTATATTAATCACACACCAGTCATGGACAGAAGATATTATGGTTTATAAAGAAAGTCTGGTCTAATATCACCAACGCGTTTTGGGGGTATTGGCTGTGGATGAGAGGAGAACTCCACAATTAAACGTGCTCGGGTGGCAGCAATCAAAGGATGGGTGACCTCTCTAGGAAGTTTTCACCGGGGGCAACCAAAATCAAATCCGTGAACTTCTCGTGAGCAAAGCGAATAATATTGGTGATATGAGAGGTCGGGTGTTACAGAGTGTGTCTTGTATGGTTACATAATCACCATATATATTGTAGTTTGGCTCTATATTTTGAATTGAAACCAAAGCCAACCACACCCCACTCCCCATGACACCCCTAGCGTGACAGGGGCATGACGCACCCAATGTGACCGTTGTCATGGGAGATGCCAACCATTTCTTTGAGGTCCAATGGTCATATGGTCGTATTATCTTGTAATGATGTCTATCTTGAATGTTGTAAATGTGTTAACCATTTGCATGTTTGAGAGAGAGTGACAATAAACAAATTTATTTCAAAAAGCTCAAAAGGCTCCTAGAAAAAATGTGAAATAGACATTTGATGCATTTATGTCAACCCTTTAACATGTGACTGTTACATGTGACTCCTACATGACATGTATTTTTTTTTATGATCAAGCGCCTCAAAGGCTTGATAATAGCGCATACCCTTTTAGTATTAGGTGTGTGTTTACACTGGCGAAACCATAAATTATTTTCTAGGGGGTCACTGTAATTTGATGATTAGATTTGTAACTAAGCAACATAATTTTTTTTGGGAAGTCTAATCGGGTCGAATCAAAATATACATAATTATATTGATTGAAATGTTAACAAACATACTATACTAAAATAAATTAAAGAAAACTTATATTTTATAGTTCCCTAAGTTTCTTCGTCTTATGAAAGCGATCCATTACAATTGATATCTTTTCAACATTATTAATTTAGCACCAAGGCATTGATTGTTTTATTTAAGTAAGTGCCTTATTAAACCACTTAATACTACTACCATGAGAAGAGCAATTCACTTGATCTTCATGTAAACTTGATGCTACTAAATTATCTCTAAATCCCTTTTATTTAATCAGTTAAGTTTAATTTAATCATGTGATTGTTCAAATAATTACTTTCAAAAGTTATAATGTCAATATGGATCTGATTATTCATGGTAACAGGAAATGAAGCCACATTAAATATTGAAATTGATGATATGAATATATGTTTGTTTGAAGATCGACTCCCCTAAATTATCTTGAAAACATATGACAATCAAAATACTAAATTCTTTACTTGAAAAAGATTAAAAAAACAAAATAAAGAGAATCAGTGAAAAGGAAAATAAACAAGACTACATCGACGATGGGGGATTGGGGGAGGGTTTTGAATTGATTTAGGGTAAAAAAAGTATTAGTAAAAGCGTAATTACACATCTTAAAATGAAATAAAAAAATGTTGCAACAAGAATCGAACCTACGACCTGCTTTGGCTAGTGACCCACGTAGAAAGAATCAACCAATGAACCAAGCATATTTTGATGAATATTGTTTTATCTTAACAATATTTGTGGTTTACTTACAAAAATACTACGGGTTCACCAAATCTCGGTATTATACGGTCTATTAGTAGTTTCAAAATCAATATGGTCACTTGACCATGTTTCCAGAAGGCTATTTTCCGCCCCCGTGTGTTTATACATTTTTTTTATAATATATTTAACTACCCTTTGTATCCTTTATATAAGTATATCCTATTTTCTTTGTCATAACCGTCCTTTTGTTTTCTAGTGGTTTAAGTTTACATGGTTAGAATATAGAAAATGTCGTTTAGTAATACAATAGCAAACAAAACTGGTGAGAGAAGAACACTTTAAGAAGAAAATATCTTATTTTGAAATAAAATAATATGCTTACTATTTATGAAAATTATAATTAGCAAATGAATTTGTGTTAAACTTAAAGTTTCATTAATGAATTTTGCAAATTATCAGAAAAAATATAACACGTTTCATTAAAGATAATTCTTTGTTTTTTTGGAAGGAATATTTCATTAAAGATAATCTTAAGCTAGTAACTCGTTAAATTGTCATCATGTATTCATGTGCATTTGATAAAAACGAGTTATGAGTAGTGACTAAAAAACAACCAATTTTGTCAACATTTTAAATGAAATTTGTAAAAATTCAAATCAAACTATTTTTATTGATTAAACTTTGATAGTAGCTCTTGTCGAAAGTAAAATACATAACCCACTTATTGTTTATTTTCTCATCACATAAAAAAAATTATAAAATGGGTTAACGCTTTTATTTTTAGTATAAAAATGTTAGTATTCCTGAAAACAAATTCATGCTTATTCTATATGTTTTTATGATTACGTATAACAAGTTTGAGAGATATATTTAAATTTCAGGATTTGTGTACTAAAGAATGTTGGCCTATACTCAAGTATGTTGCCTTATGTCTCTTAGAAAAATTGAGATTTTAGATTTCATCGTTAACAACAATATAGATTTATTAAGAGTACTTTTGAGTGTGTAATTTCATTGTAAAAAAAATATTGCAAGATTGTATATTCCTTCAAAGAGGACGGGGTTTGCTGGAAGGAGTTATTTAAGAAGCTTCTATCGTTGACTTTTGAGCCTCCTTAATTTCTTCAATGTTCTCACCATCCACATAAATGATAAAACTATAATTTTTTAGAAATTCGTGAAATATCATGGCCTTAAATTTAATAATCTTTGGATTTATTACATTTACAGAATAAAGTTTCTTAATTAAAATTTTTAAATTTATTTAAGTGATGTACGCATAACAGTTGACCAAGAACTTATAATTTGTTTGAAGAAGTATAAAATACTGTTAAAAAGATTATGTAAAAGTATTTTATTCTAGAATGTTCATTAAATAACTTGGACGTGTACTTGGGGTTTGAATTGAAGATATCTTCTAGATATGCAAGTGGATATGTGATATATGTCTTCTAGATAGTCATGAGACTTTCTTAGGTGTTTATTCACGTAATTACATGTAGTGTTTTACGGCATTTAAGTAAGTTTTTTAATGATTTAGATGTTTGAATAATTCATACGTTAGTTTTGCTCGTTTTGCGAGCAAATGTCTGAAAATAGTTCAGACATTTGGTTTTGAATAGTTAAGTATATTATACTAACTAGGTTAGTATCCCGTGTATTACACGGATTGAATTAATAAAATAATAAATAATTAGTAATGAAAATTTATGAATTATAAAACCATATTTGAAGATAAAATATAATTATAATTGCAATGAATAACTATTTCAAGTAAATAAACAATAGATAAGTTATAGACATATAGATAAATAAATAGTTTAGAAACTCATTTATTAAACATATTATAGTTAGTAATAAATACGAAAAAATACACTACAATGTTCTTAAATATTCGTTGTAAGATTTTCTTATACAACTTTATTGTTTATAAAAATCTTGTTTATTAAACTTAAGTTTTTAATTATTCTGGATGTTTTTAATAAAACTACTTTTAGAAAATTCTATATTTTTTATAATTATTTAAAAAAAATAATTGATTTAAAATATTTTGTTTCAAAAGGTTCAATGTTTTAGATAATATATGAATTTTAATTTTCTTAAAAAAATCTATTTTTAAAAACATAGTTTGATTTAAACAAAATGTAGATTAGAGAGAAAAATGTATTAATTAACCAAATTAATTTTTATGAAGAGAAAGAAATTATATGAGTGTTTAAATTACTTTAATACCCTTTTGGAGGGAAAATAAAGTGAGGATGTTTAAAAAAATGACAAGTGTCAATAAAGTGGTTTAAGAAGATGACAAGTGGTAAAAGAAACATTCTTTTATTAATATCTATAGATTAATATCTATAGATGTTGAATGGTTAAAAGGTCTAATGCTGACTGGTTAAGACTGTTTATCTTAATTGGTCAGATATTTGCTTATGAATAGTTAAGCGATATACTAGCTCTTAATGTTAAAACCTCTTAATGGTTTAACACTTAATTGTTCAGACCTCTTATTGGTTCAACACTTAATCATTTAGAAATTATCAAACAACCTCTTAATTAGTCTTCTATAGAAATATAAGTGTTTAGTTATAAGTTTAAACAATTAGGGTTATAATAGTTCGTAATAAGTATCATTAATTGAGTGATTATAACGCACAAATATATTATTTTATCATTTTTATGCTATTATGAATACTAAACTTAAAAAAGGTAATTAGCTTTGTAATATCTACAAAATAACTTTAAATATTGGTTATCGCTATAGATATGCTTGTATTTATTCTCATATGATTTTATTTTACTTTGTTTTTAACGATAAATCCATCTACTACTCCAAAGTATTTTATCACATTTTCAAATTTAAATTTGAAACCTTTATATAAAAAAACAAAAACTTCTAACAAGTATACTAGTAACACATCATCGATTTTATTCTATTTAATTCAAAGAATAATATGAGATATCTTTTGGAAAATCAATACTTTCTTTAATTGAGTGATTATAATGGTTGAGACGTGTCCTGACCTTCTAAAACTCAAGGTGGTTTATAATATGCTGCAATTCAGGCTACAAGGATAAGATTGAAACCTAAAAAGAAAAAATGTGTTTGTTATTGAAAATAGATTTATCATTGAAATGGTTGATCCTTTTGAAATCCTTTTATATAGTTGAGGTGATTGATTGACACCGCTAGAAACATCATAGTCTGATATGATCATTTAATCTAGTTTGTTTTTACTTTTGTTTTTAGAAAAAATGACGTATGCATTTTGTTCATAGTGAGGCCATAAGGCGTACTCATCGATCACCATTTAACATCCTATGTTATATTAGTGTCGTATAACCACTTCCACCATCGTTTCGACGAAAAAAAATACTCATCATTTATTTTTTTTTAGTTTGTTAAAATATATAAAAAAAAGAGAGAATAGAAAAAAAACGTTAAACTCTCGTCTTTCCTTTAACAAGAAACCCTAAATCGGGTCACCATATGTGACGCCGTTGTGGTTGATGTGATGTTCCCTAAGCCCCTAATGTCACATCAGATCCCACTTTCTGGGAGGGCGCATCTCATGGCATAGTACTATATTTGTTCACTTAGTTTAAACAATATTTATGTAACATATAATTTTGGAAAAAGCAACGCAAAGTATTGAAAACCATAGCCATAGGTTTCTCTACAGATTTATCCCCTACTCTATTTTCACACAAACCACATATGTGCTTTCCTTTCAAAAGAAAATTACATGATTTGATGTGTCACATGATTAAAGGAGTGTTTGTCTTTCAAACATTTTCAAGTTAAAACGCTAAGTACGGCAAACAAATAAATACACACTTTCAGTACAAGAAAAATATCATCGCGTGAAATGTCATCTAAATTCAAATATTCACCACCTATTAAAGGCACACACCGTTGTTTCATTATGTATATTTACAAAATTGCTTATATGAAATTTTTATCATAAAGTTTACTCTTTAAGTACCTTTCACTATTCTTAATAAACCGGGACACTTCACTTTTAAACTATAAAACCCTTTTAGAAAAGGAGGACACGTAAAAGGTATTTATCAGTTGATTGAAAAATGAAATGTTTTTTATTCAGGTTTACTCACGGGTTATCTAACATGTTTCCCAATCTCCACCCCTACCCTCCTCATCGGAACCGGTGCACCCCTAAACCCTTCCAACCCATTAACCCACCATGTGGGTGCTTCAAGTGTCCCGAGAAGCAAAACTTTTTTCGAGTAAATTCAAGTTCAAACATTTATTTAATTTTAGTGGTTGCAGCCTAATTTAAGTTAGTGTAGTTTAGTAGTACATATGTTTGACGTTGAAAAAATTAGTTTTGTAATTTATACACCTAATGGTTTCATGTTTTTTGTTAAATATATTTGAAGTCACTATATTAGCATTCAAATTTTTAAAAAATGACTCAGCGAGTACGCCCTAGCCACTAATCTTGCGGGCTTGAGGTGGCTAATCGACGCCTTTGTGTAAAATCACGTCGCCATAGGCCACGCCATAAAAATGAACATTTGGAGAGGTGTAGCGCCCCAAGGATGAATGTTTAAAGAATCATGACGAGCAAGTAGTGAGGTTGCTACGTGCTGTGTTAAAGGTATACCCGATAATCTTAAATCTTAATCTTAAAATTAACATAAAGCGGTATCGAAAGAGAGAATAATTTTAAATTCTGCTTTATCCATTAATGACGTATAGGATTACGTCAGCTAAAATAATCCATGATTTAAAAATTTTAAAAAATAATCCATTACATTCACCATCTATAAATACCCTGTGCAACCACTTCTTCCATCTTATATATTCATCAAGTAATCTTCAACTTTCATTTCATCTTTCTGCAACTCAACAAAAATGCATCCACAATCAAAACTAGAAGAATCTGCACTCTCACTCTCTCCAAGCTTCAATTGCTACTCATCTGAAACTTCAACCTCCAGATCCATCGCCAAAGTGATCCACGAAGAACACACATCTCAATTTCACCAAAATAGTCACGACGTCAAAGACGAAGATTTCGAGTTCACATTGCTTCTAACCGACGAAGATGTTACACCGAAAGAGATCGATTCACGAGGCTGGACTGTTTTTCCGGTTTTCAACCGTGAGCTTCTAGCAAACGATGAGGTAACAGTACTAGATCGTGAGATCAAACCAAAGGATGATGAAATTAATGCTTCTGTATCGATAAATAGTTCGTTAGCGAGGTTGTTCGTTGACGATCCGGAGGAATCTTCTTCGTCTTCTTCATCGGAAGTGGATGAACTGGAGAATCTGCCTTCTGGAACGTTCTGCGTGTGGCGACCGAAGGCCGACGGAGGATCGTCACCGGCTATAACGAAGTGTAAGAAGAGTAGCTCCACCGGATCTGGATCTAAACGGTGGAGATTCCGGTACTTGCTCCGGCGGAGCAACAGCGAAGGTAAGGATCCGATGGCGATGGAGATGTTAACCGCTAAGAAGGCGGATGGTACGAAGCAGAAGCGGAACTCCGGTGAGGTTTCGAAGGTCGCCGGCCGGTGGAAGGCGAAAACGCCGGTGCACGAGCAGTTTTACGTGCAACGAAGAGCGGAGAATGAAGTCGATAAGAGGAAATCGTATCTGCCTTACAGGAAGGATCTTGTAGGTTTGTTTGCAAATGTCAATGGAATTGGGAAGATGCTTCCGTTTTGAAATGATCAAAGGCGATTTTGTTTCTTCATTGATCTGATTTCGAAGGTGAAATCACTGTAAATATGTTTCGATTTTGTATAAACAATTGAGGATGTTGTAAGGTTTTAACGATTGATTAATCTCCAGAAGGTTGTTGAGAAGACACATAGATTATACATATCGTTTTCTTGTCATTAAACGCACAAACTTTATGAACGTCAAGTTTTTTCACCTGTCAATCACAACTGGTGTTCAAGGAGGCATTGATGGTGGTGGTAACACAAAGTTAAAGGTGGTTGATGGTGTAATTAAACTTTAGCAAAAATAAATAAATTTTGGTTGATATTCATATCTCTTCTATAGTTTTACCTCACCCACCAAAACATGAAATTTAAAGTTTTAATTTTAATTTTAATTTTAATTTTAATTTTAATTTTAATTTTAATTTTAATTTTATTTTTTTGAGTCTTTAGTATGAGATGGATGATATTGCTAATGGACAGTATAAAAAGGGTAGGTTCCAATAAAAAGTAAAAACATAAAGGGATGTGTCGAGAAATGACACAATCGCGGAAGATTCATTGATCTTCAAAACATTAGTTCTTCGAGAACAAGAGACGCATCTTTACGTTGATGTCAAACGTGCAGGCTAGACATTGAGAATTACTTTAAATGAGAATCATTAGTTCTCTTTGTGATCCGTGAATGTGAGGTTGTTCGATTTGAAACTAAAACCTAATGAAATTTAAATTTGGTTTTCAATTTTGTTTTAAATTTCTGGTTTTGATATAAATAGAAATCAAAGAAACCACAACCTATGAAAACGGGTTAACTCGAGTATAGTGCTAAAGGCCATTCAACCATCACAATTGGTTAACCAATTTTTATAAATAGTTGAGTGGAAATTCACCTCAATCGATTGCAACATCAAAGCCAAAACTCCACTTTCTAAAATATATGAAATAATATGTAAAGAAGAAGAAATCAAACTAATAAGTTTATGAGAGATATTTATATTATGGTCATCATATAATTATCTTCAAATAATTATTTTATACGAATATATTTGGAAAATATCTCCTAATATATACAATAATTACTCATCATATTTCAATATATGTTTTAAAGACGTTGAATATTAGAAATTACCAAGTGGCCAAGTGTGTCAACTATTCTACTCTTGAAAAGACTATATAATTTGTACTTGATTCGTAATATGATTATATAACTAATAACGTAATAATATTATAAAAATAACACATATACTTCTCTAGAAAGTAAAATGCTAACCTCGTAGAAAAAGTTGCTTGCTTTCCACACAACCCACGTCATGTGTTTGCTGGTTCTACTCTTCTAGAAAGTCAATCCTCTTAAATATTAAAATAATAATATAATCAACGTTATTAATTAATTAAAAATAATATGTTCTAAACATCATAAAGAAAAGAGGTAACCCAAATGTGTTACACTATCATTTTCACGTGCAACTTCCATTGAACAATCCCTTAATATTCATTTAATGTATATACTTCATTTTATATTCTCATAAAGTGACAATAAAATTAATTTGATTAATATAATTTTAGTAATTATAGTTTGTAGAATTTTAATCGATTATCGACCCTATGATGATAACAACCACCAATCAAACCTAATACAAACACCAAAGAACCAATGTTAACCCAAAGCAAAATCTTTGAAATAATAACCCATAAAACCGTTCAAACGGTCCACGTCACTTCAAACCATTGGATCGGAACCCAAATCGGAACCATTTAAATAAAAAGAAAAACTAAATTAGTTCAAAATAGACGTCCTATCGTAAACATATATATTTTATGTAATGATGAACATCAATGGATCAAATAGTTTTGATGATTAATAGTTTCTTAGCCAAGAAAATACAAGATGTCATCTGTAAGTCTCTCTAATGAAATCATGTAGAGCAATGAAAAGGCGACGTTGACTGCGGTTCTTAGAGAGGCAATGCTGGTGGTTATGATGACCGTAGAATGATATAACGTGGTCTAAGCCATTCTATAACAAATGTAAAACTTTTTTTTCTTTAATAAATTCATCTACATGTTCCAAAATTTGTCTCTTTAAAACAAAACCAACCATAATTGGTTATAATAAAGTAGTATAGATTAGACATGGGCAAACCGGGTATTGGGTCGGACTCGGAACCGGGTTCAAACCGGGTACGGGCCGGCCGGTTATTTTGGGACCCGGGTCGGGTTGGTCACCCTTAAAACCCTACCCGGCCTACCCGGTTAGGGTCGGATCCAGAACCGGGTACAACCGATTTTTTTATTTATTTATTTATTATTATTATTATTATTGTTATTATGATTTCTATTAATATTATTATTATTATTACTATTATTATTATTATTACTATTATTATTACTATTATGATTGCTATTACTATTATTATTATTACAATTATTATTATTATTATTATTATTATTATTATTATTATTATTATTATTATTATTATTTCGTCTTCAAGATTTGTTTTGTCTTGTATACGATCAATCGCGTCTAAGTGGTCTTTTAAACAAATGCACATCTCCACTACTTCCGGAGTTAATCTTGTTCTCCGTAATGATATTCCCCTGCCATAATCAAACATATCAAATGCAGACTCCGAAGAAAACGTAGAAGCTTGGACGCTTAGTAAATCACGGGCCATAGCGGAAAGAATTGGAAATTGGGATTCCTTTCCTTTCCACCAAGCCAAAATATCAAATGCATGATAATCTTGAGTACTCATAGTTGAAATAAAATTCGTCGTACTATATATACCAAGTTCGCTTGTTGGGGCGTTACCCCTTTGACGTTTAGCCGTCACATCCCGAACAACATTCAACATAGTCATAACGGGGTCTT
>BJCM01151870.1:0-16970 GCA_018326385.1 Flaveria bidentis
ATAATAATAATAATAATAATAATAATAATAATAATAATAATAATAATAATAATAATAATAATAATAATAATAATAATAATAATAATAATAATAATAATAATAATAATAATAATAATAATAATAATAATAATAAGAAATGACCACAATAATATATACTAGAAAATCAATGATCTCTAACCATCTTGATAACACGTTCCATGTCCTAAATGCAATGGGACGTACACTCCATACATATATTATCGATTGTTTTCAGTGTTAATACATAGAGAATATAAAATAGTTGGGATAGTCATATCATTGTTACTAAGATTTAGTCAATATTAGGGAACATAACTATTTCATTATGTAACCTCGTTAATTTATATCCAGAAGAAAATAGCGATCAAGGTACTTCGTAATATCCTAACATTAAAATCATCTTACACATCCAATTCTCATACCAACAATCTATCTCGTCGAACCAAGAAATCTATGTAATTGAGGCTGAAGCTCGAGTAATTAAGTAGTTTCGACAACATACCCAAGGGTCTTACGCCATCTTCAATTCCAACAATACTTAAATGTCCGATTTATAAAATTCAATTTAGTGTACAAGCCAATTAGAAAATGAAAAATTCCCAAAATGTCTATTAGACACTATTGTTTCCTCAAATTGTCCCTTTGACCAACCACTCCCTCAAAATGTCCCATTGACTACAGTTAATTGACCATACACTAAGGGTCAACATGTTCGAGCAACTACAGTAATGGACATTCGAACTTAAACTTGTTCGATCGACTATAAGCCTGGCTGGTTGACTAGAAGTCTGTTCCCAATGAATCCTAGCACAGTCGTTTTTCCTATGACAAGAAATGCAGAATGCAGTCGGTTCTATACCTGATGAAGACCAACACGGTTGTGACTCCTATGTTAGGACACATGGCCGCATCTTGACCGCTAATCATACAGTCGGTCGAACATAGTTGTATGGTCAATCGACCATAGTCAGATGAGTATTAAGTGGCTGGTTAAAGAGACATTTATTAAAAAAGGATGAGAATTATCCCATTAGAAAAACCCAAAATCACGAATTAGAATTTGATTCATATGAGTTAAACACGAATTTCATTTTTTCAAGTTAGGTTTACATATTATTGTATTTGATCTCAACAATAAAGTGTCCTAATCAACAATTCCATTTCATGGATCTTTAATTATTTAATTATTTGGACGAAGGTTCCCAGAAATTTCCCAAACTTGGCTTGTACTGTATTGGAATGAAATATTCGCATAATAATATACTGAAAATACATACATCATTGATGGATGAACCACATGTAGAAATCAACTTTGTTTTTTGACCACATGATCTTCATACGTTTCAACTTAAAGAGCCTAGGGTTGCAAACTAAATAAATTTAGGTATTTATATTTTTATTCTTTTAACCAATAACAGATACAAAATTTTATGTATGAATGAATGTTGTGTTTACCAACACACATTAAAACGCGAGACTAAACGGGTTTGGTTATATATGGGCCTATAAGTGAATAAACGATTAACATGATCATGTGTCTGAATGATTCAATGTATATAATATGTTTTTGACATGAATAACATGTTTAACTAATCATTGCGTTAAATGGGTTAACTAGTCGGTACAACATGTCTAAGACTTAATTATAGAAATGATGAAGTGTTATAATTTATAAACAATTGGAATTTTCAAAGTTAAATTCCCTTGCATCTTCTACTTATTATTTTTAAAAATGGTATGGGTTTTCTAAGGACGTTTAGTTTTTAATTTTATGGAAATTCAATTCTATTATATTTGTTATGTTAACTATTTCTCATTATTTGTTAATCATGCTAAGTGATTCATATTAATATATAATCGTCCTAAACATCATTAGAATTGATGTTATTGTACCTGTTATATTAAATTATATAAAAATTAAATGTGTCGCATCATGTTACCTGCTAATTAAACATGTTTCTGTTTTTATGAAATAAATGATAATTTTAATTAGATATATCACATTTATTTCAATAGTCATGTTTAACATATTGTGTCGTACACCATGTTAATTTTAAACACAATGGACATGGTTTATATTATTTTCATACAAGTGCTAATCTAATAAGAGTGCGTCATTATTGTTGAATGTTGATAAATTATTATTATTATTATTATTATTATTATTATTTAATCATTTTTTTATTTTTTTAAATGTTCTTATAAACTATTAGTAAAATACCCGAAATTATCTTACTGACAGCTGCTGACTTATAGGTTTGCTTGATTTCCACTGGCCAGTGGTATTTCTTTGATAATTTTATATTTTATACTTGTTTCAAAAATGCAATTTGTTGTATTATTGCTTTGATTTTCTTTTTTTCTATTTTGTCATTTATCAATCATAACTTATCAAGATACGATACACACACTGTCATTTTTGTAAGTATTATCTTTTAAACTGATTTTTAATCAAGTGGAGAAAAGTATTATTTTTCAACAACAGTATATATAAATCCACTCATATATGCATGTTTCATGCTTGACCCCTACATCTCTCTCTTCACTTCCCATCTAATAACCGATGGCTACCAAGTCCCCCACCGTTCATCTGCTTCTATACATGGTGGCAACGGTGGCGGTTATGGCGGTGGCTGAGCTTCAACACTTTGAACATCCGGTGAAAGCCAATGAATCTCTTAGATTTCTCGTTGTAGGAGACTGGGGTAGAAAAGGACTCTACAACCAATCTAACGTCGCTTATCAGGTAATATGGCTTAATTATCTTAATCTCACAGCTAATTGTATTTAAAGGGTTCAAAACTCAACACAACATTCTTGTGTTTAGTTTGTATTTATATTTGTTTGCATCATGCCATATTCATATTTACAAAGGTTAATTTTATTTAATTTTTGGAAAATTACTATTGCCATTGTGGTTTACTTGCATACATACTGAAATTATGTGCTCCTTTGAGAAAATATAAATCTGATCTCAAATACCATCGATATGTTTCTAACGTTTTGGTTATTGACAAAAGATAAACTTCACAGTTAAACATGTTTGTCTGGGACAAACCACAAACATCCTAGGAAGTATCTATTTGGGTAACCAAAAACAAAGTTGTCGCGTTCTCACTCGACACAAGAAGCAATATAGTTGTATACGAGGTAGATTGGTATAAATGCTATCAAATTTTTTTCTAAAAAGTTCAGATCTAACTCAAATTTGTTTCAACAAAGCTTTTATAGAAACTAAACATAGCCACATATTATAAACGACTCAAGAAACTTTACTGATATATACAAATTAATAATAATAATAATAATATAATATCCGACCTCTTTCTTTGTGACAAGACAATGATTATAAACTTTTGAAGATTTAACCCTAGAAATATGAAATTGGAGTTGTAATGGAAGAATTTTACGAGAGAGATTAGAGAGTGATTTAGTATATAGAGAGCATTTTTTTTTAATTTTTTATTGAAGGCTCCCTCATCATGAAATGAGCCTTTATATAGGTCAAATTCAACTTAAGATCCTCACACTTTCGTACAACATCGCCTTTAGCCCCTCATCTTATGTACACCTAAAACATAACCATTTTAACATGAGTACAAAAACTTGATTCTTGCTTAATCAACCCAAGATTGGAAAGTGACCTTATAACTTTAACAACGTAGTTAACTACTCTTGTTTTGTTTAAGATGGTGACATAAACCGATTCATTTCAATGTTGATTTTCTAAGACGGTAATTGTGATATCTTAAACAAATCTATCTATTATAATAAAAGAAAAATTTTAAGTTAACACTTGTTACAATTTTAGAATTTTTGATGATTATATTAACTATAATAATATTATTTAATTTTTCTTAAATTTAATTTGTAATAAATTTAAAAAATATTTTTTTATAAATGTAATCTCTAAAGAAATATAGATTTTATGAACTAAAAACTTTTTCTAAAACATCAATTTTCTTTGAAGTATATATGTTTTTAAATTGATTTTTTAAAATTGAAATTTCTATAAATCAAAATAGTTAAAAGTTGGAATTATAAAAGGATTTTTTTTAAAATGACATTTTTTAAAATGTTTTGTTTTGAAACAACTTTTTTTTTTAAATTATAACAGAAAAAGTTATATAGCAAAAGTTTTAGAAAAATGATATCAATTTTTATTACTTATAGTTATTTCTCGTACTTAAGTTCAATCATAATTTATCTAAAATATGTTGTTTAATAAATAATAAATTTTTATTAATAAATATTTAATATTTTATTCATTCTATCCGTGTAATACGCGAGATAACGACTTAATCTTATATCAATCATGAGCATAACAATTGTTAGATAATGAGATATTCAAAACAAAGATGTTCTCACTTTATATACCATCATTTTTTAATATCGTGAGTGTAAATGAGAAGTGAATTACCCACCTAATTAAGGATGCTTAAGTGTCTTCTGGAAAGTCAAAATTCTTCACTAAGGAATAAAGTAGCTTTGTAAAGTTGCTTTAAATACATTATTAAAAGTTATCTATTATTTAACCGTGTCTAAAATAATATCCACGTGTCACGATATTTCTTCTATATAAAAAATGTCACCATTTAAAACATGTTAGACTCATCATATGGTTAAAATATGTAGACTTATGAGTTTTGCTAATAAATTAATGGTTTAACCATATTCGTATTCTTGAGGTCATATCATAATGCATCATGGTTAGACTGTTTTATAAATAAAACAGATAAAAGGAAATAGTTTGAATTTAGCTATAAATTATTTTTAAAATTTGATTACTATTTTATAAAGTTACCCCTTATTAATAATATCATTAGTACGTGTTGCTTTGTCGTGCTTGTCTTAGAATGTATTATACATTATACATACATTACTCAGATGGGCAAGGTGGGGGAGAAGATGGATGCCGAGTTCATCATTTCCACGGGTGACAACTTCTACGACGATGGTTTAGTTGACGTAGAAGATCCTGCATTTTATGACTCGTTTACAAATATATACACTGCCCCGAGCTTACAGAAACAATGGTATGCCGGTACGTAAGTTCTAAACCTATATAATTTATATATATGTTTTTTTTATTTTCAAAAAGTAAAAAAACTAATTAACTTAAATTTGTTTTTATAGTGTTGGGGAACCATGACTACAGGGGTGATGTGTTGGCACAGTTAAGTCCAGCCCTCACAGAAAGGGATAACAAATGGCTTTGCATGAGATCTTTTATTCTGCATGCTGGTACGTAGCTTATTTTACAATTTTTTTATATAATTCGTTTATAAATGTTTATTTAAAAATAATATATAGGTGAAAAAGATATATATTATATATCCATATATGGTTTTTATGGGGTTTACTACACATGCAGGAAGTGTTGAATTCTTCTTTGTGGATACAACACCTTTCCAAGACAAATATTTTATGAAGTCAGAGCATACATATGATTGGAGAGGTGTGCTTCCAAGAGAACAATATCTTTCTAATCTTTTAAAGGTGAGAGATTAAAGTAAAACTTAATTATATTGTTCTCTTAAATATAACAATCTAACTGTTTAAAATAGTTAATACGTACATGCATGTAAGACAAACGTTAGTCTAAAACCGAATATCTTAAGATTTGGGACTATAAAATAACAAGAATTCATCATTGACCACGTAATTTTCATGAGTTATCAAATATTGATAATTTCATGGACAGTTGACATCATATTTTTTCGTGTGCAATTTTCATAGAGAAGTTGAGCACCTAAAAACGTGATTTTTTCTTCGGAACATACCTGAAAAGTTATTGTACTTGGTTTTGGATATGTGTTAGCTACTGATTTGGATAAACTTTTAATAAAATTCTTTTCTTGAACTTTTAAATAGTTGAATGAGTTTTTAAGTTACTCAAAAGGTGATTTACATAAATTATTTGGTTACATTCGAAGTACCAACGGTAAAGTAGAGATTACAATTCATCCCAAAAGTAAGGTTAAAAATAAATAAGCAATGCAAATGTACAATAAATTATTTTTTAATTTTACGTTAATCATTACTTCATTAACTAGTATATCTTGCGATGAGCTACCTTTATTATGATTGACGAATTTATTAAATTTTGTCTCCAAAATTCACAGGAAGTAGTAAATTTTCACCATTAAATCAGATTATAATAAATATAAAAATTATTTCTCAAAGGTAATTTCTCTACATAGTGTATAATTTAACAATAAAAGTTGAAAGGAAACGTAGAAAGAAGCATAATTATGTTTTCATATTGGAATTAGCATTTATCATATCACCATGGTTATAAACACATGAACCGGCTAGTCCGACCAGTTAGACCGGAAAACAAACTTCAATTTGGTCCGGTTTGGTGTTTAAAACCAATTTAACGTTCAACCAGTGGTCAGACCGGTTGAACCAATCGAACCAGAGGTCAGATCGGAAACCGGATCGATTGAACCGGTTTTTGTATATAATTTATTACTTTTTGTAATTTTCACACATATTTATAAAAAATAATTATAATTCTATCAGGTTCTTATACACGATCCGACCGGTTGAACCGGTCCGACCAGCGATTGATAAGACGTCCGGCTCACTGTCCGGTCCGGTTTTAAAAACATTGCATATCACTATACAGATTCTATAATTCGGGTGTGGTGATTCATGAAAATAAATTTACAACAGTTAAAAGTTTGTATCAAGTTTGTAATTTTAAAAAATATAAAGATCAAACTTATTTATATGATTAAACCATAAAAACCATTTTTATGCAGTTTTCTAATATTATTATAAATGAAAAGGTCTTATACTATAAAATATTCTCTACAAACTTTCAATGTTGAATATTTATTTCTTCCATCTAGATATGAAAATGTTTAATTACATATATGCAGGATGTGGATGCAGCTTTAAAAGAATCAAAATCGAAATGGAAAATAGTGATAGGTCATCATGCAATATTCAGTGCTGGTCACCATGGCAATACTCAAGAGCTTGTGGACAAACTTTTGCCAATTCTTATGGTATGAGTATATTCATCATTATCAATAATCAACTATTTACAAATTTTTAATAGTTAAAACTATTATTAATTTAACAATAATAACTCACATTAATAATTTCTCTAGTAACATTCCAACTTTTAGATTTGTTATCAATAACAATACTAGTTAAAAGCATAATAATCATAGATTCACACTCAATTTGCATTCATTTTCCATTGGATTACGCTTGCATGTTTTTTTTATTTCGTTTATAATCATTATTGTGAGTGAAATTGAGTGCAAATCGATCAAAAGCAAGTTTTTATGGTTTGAATTTGACCATATTAGTATCAACCTGTATAATGTAAGCGTGTAAAACAGGTTGAGTTAGGTAAGACGAAAAAATGAGTTCAAAATCAAAATATGTAACTATGAATCTCAAAAGGGCATTATGTCAGGTTAAGCTAATAATCCTCTTTTTAAATACAATTTGGATGAGTGAATGACTTTTATTTCGTTTGACCCATATACATTTAACTATATTTCTATCTTAAGAACTTCAATCATGATTGATAAATTATGACATAAACTGACTCATTTGCAGTAAATTGATCACCGTCTAATATTAGTGTCTTTTGAATGTAAAAGTTGTGATCTTGACATTGTTCTAAAAATATATATTAAAATCATGTTCAGGAAAATAAGGTGAATCTATACATAAATGGGCATGACCATTGCTTGCAGCATATTAGTCATTCAAAGAGGTAAACTCATATGTTTCCTATTTATTTACATTCTTTGGACTATAAACTATTACTTTGACTTATAAATGATTACAAAAACTATCTGCAACGCGCAGTCAGATTCAGTTTCTAACGAGTGGAGCCGGCTCTAAGGCATGGCGTGGCGATATCAGTCAATGGAACGTTAATGAAATGAAGTTCTTTTACGACGGGCAGGGTTTCATGGCTGCAGAAGTAACTGAAGATGAAATTCATGTGACATTTTATGATATTTTTGGCAACATATTACACAAGTGGAGTGGCTCTGGATTCACACATAGTGCAATGTAAAACCTATGATATGAATCTTATTAATTATCAGCAATCACCCAAACCATGTTGATCTTTAGCATGTGTGCATGATCGAAGTTTATTGTATGCGCTAGAATGATGAGGTTCGTATAATAACTTGATATGGATTTGTATGGTGTTGCAATTGAATCTTGGTGATAACAGATTTGTTACCTTTAATGTACCCTTTTTACTGTGTTTAATAATCTAATTCTGTTTAAGTTTCAAGTTATGAGTAATTCTAGTTTATGTTTTCAAACAAAGGGATGTATGGAGTTAATGTTTGCAACTTTCTGATAGAGAGACTATCATTGACCATTATGGGATCATCTATTCAAACATAGTATAAGTTTTAAATTTATAGAAATAATTGTTACCATAATGCTAATTCGTACACAAATAGATAAGTGCATATGATGTATGCGTATAGTTATGGTAATAACCAAGCATCGATCTACGGATATGATAGCTCAATGAAGGTACAAACATGGTGACCGGAGGGATGTTCATCTCCTTGTTATCACCTAAACAAACAATAAATAAACCAAAATATTTTTAAATACGATGATCACATATCAACCACCTTAATTTGTCATTTGACCATTAGGTCTTGACGAAACAATGTTACGAATTTGTTTTACATTGCAAAACTATTTGTTTGTTTAATCAAGAGTTCCGATTCAAATCACCACTTGTTGGGTCTACTGCAATCTACATTAAAAAAATAATGAGAAAAGAGCTGAAAGTCAATGTCGTAAATTGTGAAACACAACGCTTGAAAAGAGAGAAAAAAGTCACTTACACTCTTACAGTGACCATCAGAACTCAAGGAGATGAGTTGCGAAGATGACTCGAGGATATGAGGGAGCGCCAAGTATGAGAATAGCAGCCGATGAGCTGCGAAGCGAGAGAGTTTGTCGTCAGGTAAGAGACGATTTTAATGGTTAAAATCAATGTATTTAATAGTTAGTGCAGAGATGATTTCACATAACTATTACTCTGTTATGAGATGGCTTATGTTTTCTTCATGTTTGAGCAGTTGTGCCATAAAGATAGAAGCTTGCATGTATTTAATAAAATGCTCATTTGCCCTTTAAATTAAGTACACAATACAATATATACATTTGGCCCAGAAAAGTAACCATATTTCACCGAGGATGTAATTCACTGAAGCTCACCGCCCCACGCCTCATCTGGGTCAGGCACCTCTAGTACACCAATTAACTGCACTGGTACACCGATCAACCACATGCGTCTGGAGCGCAACAACCTCACTTGGGCACTTTTTTACACCACATGGCCCAAGTTGTTTAAATTTGTATTGTGAGTTGCTTGATATATGATCTGGTTGAACACTAAAGAGTGAGAAATAATTTTTTGGTTTGATATATTCTGACACTTCATGAACACATGCCAAGGCGAAAATGATGGTCCCTTAACAAGACCGATTAAAAACTCCATGCAGTAACCATTAAAGTACAGTAACTTCAGATTCAAAAGTATCCAAATATGTCAACAATACTTTTACCAATCAAATTAAAAGATGAATCACAAGTTAAACCCGATACAACCCGAAACCAAAGCCATTAAAATCCAAAAAGATTAAAAGAAAGATAAATTACAAAAGACCTCAAATCCTGCAAGATCACAATGATCAAATATTCAAGCCTTCAGTTTTCAAAAAAACTGAAAAGACAAAAAGACCCGCACTCTTAAGGTTTAAGTCACACCCATTGCTGTTTAGTTTTCTCCATTCTCTCCAATAATCCAGCAATCTCAGCTTGCATTCTCATCTTCATCTTGTAGTACTCAAGATGATCATTCTCTGAAACCTTAAGCTCTTCTGCTTTCTTCTTTCTTTGTTCTTCGGTTTCACGTAGGTTTAATTTGGCTATCTTTTCCATATATTCTTCATCCAATTTCTCGATCTTTGTTCTGATCATCCTCGTATACCCCTCTGCTTCTCTTCTTGCTTCATCGGCTTTGTTCTGGAACATTCTCGCTTCAGCTTCTTTTATTCTCACAAGGCTCTCCACGCTGTCAAATGCATCCTTTTTTGATGATTTTACAGACCATTCGTCCTCAATTATCATCTTATTGGTATTCATCATCTGCGGAAGAGCTCTGAGACTGTTGTCACAAGGACTGTCTGCTCTGCCACTTGATGGACCTGTGTTATACAATGAGGTTTGATGGGATTTTGATGGTGGAATTGGATCTTTTAAGGACGGTTTGGAAAGGGGAAACTCAGACATCCCACCTGCATCTATGGCTGCAAAAAGGATTCGTTAATAACAATGAAATGAAAAATAAACCATACTTCTTTTTCCATGTAAAACTGACAATGTTTGACCATGGATATGGTTTAACAAAAATGTCAGATTATCAATTAAACAGCTAACATAGTGTCAAATAACAAAAAGAACAACAATAAAAATGAAGAAACCTGGTGTAAGGAAAATCAATGGCATTGACATGTAAATTGTAATGATGATATTGGGCAAAGAGGTAATCTCAACAAAGAGTCAATAGCAGTGACTTGTATATCGTAGTGATAATAAAAGCCAAGTAATGATGATTGTTACTCCCTATATCCAATTAAATATTGTTGCAACAAAACCAAAATAGAAGAACCATCTTGACCCAACCCAAAACAATCAATTTACTTGCCATGCTTGTAATGGGCAAGCAGGTACGTTTTACAAGAAAACATTCAAAAACAATATGGGTGCAATTTTTACAAATCCAAAATCAAAAGGTTTTGTCATTTTCATGGGATAGAGGGTGGACCGTAATCATGAGATTAAAAAGTACCATTTCCAGATTATTGAAATCCAACCTAAGATATCCTCAGTCACCACAGGGTTAGGATAAAAACTCCAAAGAGACGAAGAGGCCAGAGGGTGCAAAACAATTAAGGATTTTAGATTAACAAATAAATAAATTCGGCAAAAATGCAACACCTACCAATAAGCTGTACTCTTTCTTCAATAACAAAATAGTAAGAACTAATAAAAGACACATCCACAAACCAAAGTGATGCAATAAAAAAAAAGTTAAATTTGGTTTTGCTCCATGAGGTTTGACAAAAATAACCAATTTCCTCCAAAAGATTAAAACATCAATTTACCTCCAAAAGTTTTATAATCAATTTCAGTCCAAAAGTTTTATTAGTTGTTTCAAATTGAATCCAAAATAATGAAACTTTTATAATGAAAGTGAGACAATGATGAAAGTTTGGGATTGAAATTGATGTTTTTAAACTTTTGGAGGAAAGTGGTTACTTTTGTCAACCTTAGGGAGCAAAACTGAAATTAACTTAAAATAACAAAACTCATGATACATTTAACTAAAATCCATAAGGAGAATGCATTTTGAAACTTACAGCTGAAGAACTGAAGGATGGTGATGCACACGTCTGAAGGAGACATTACTTTGCTCTCAAGTTTTGACATCAACTCGCCAGCCATCAGATGAAGCTTTTGCCCCTTAAAATCTCCACTCCCCCTAAAGATTTTCCTAACACAATCAAGCTCTTTGATTAATATTCCTAAACCCCACTGATCTGCACAAGACCTGAAAACATCCTTAATGAACCCAAACATTTCAGAAGCATGACCACAACAAAGACATTTAAACTGCATCTCTGTTGTGCCTGTGGGTCCCTTTAAGCTTGGGCCAGGCTTTATTAGATTCTTCTGAATACCACAGGCCGCGTGACACCAATGAGAACATACATCACACCCAACCCAACTGCAGGTATTGCTGGCACAGTCAAAGTTTAGACAAACAGGACACATACACTCACTACAAAAACCTTTCTCTGTCGAGCAAATCTTGCACTCACAATCTTCAACAGGCAATAATCGTTTGCAATTCACATTCTTACACCTTTCTAATAGAAAAATCTCAATTAGTTCATTTGCTGGAATGCGACTTTGGGCCGACAAGAAGCTTCCAAGACCCATTTTTATAGAAACCAAGAGTACAAGTTGGTTTTTATTAGCTTTTGAAAGCGTTTCACGTGTAAGATCGGATCTTCTCAGAAGCCGTAGCTGTAACCCAACCAATTCGTCTCTCTTTTCCGGGATTGAGATCAGTTTCTTCAAGTATTCCTTTGTGGATTCAAATGTTTCGTCAGGAAGCTCTTGAAATGTATGAGCCATTTCCTGAACAGAGTTGGATACAACTTCTCTAAGAATTCTTTCAGGCCAAGAAAGCTTACGTGATCGCCCAAAATCCAAACTTTCTAACCCTTTCATATTCTCAGAAGCTTTCCCTCTTGAATCACCAGATTGTGTGTCCGTTTTCATCCTTGCTGGCAGTTCCGACGGGAAAAGCGACATATTACTGTCAGAGTTGGTCCGATTCCCTTGCACCAACGCGACACCTCCATCACCAACAGGCCTAAACCGACTATGAACCGACCCATTAGTCCCCTCCCCACCGTTCCAAATCTGGTCACCGTCTCTTCTATGACTGCCCATCGAATACTCATAATTCTCAGTTGAATTTCGAGTCATGGAGCAACTAGGGTTATGTGAAAACTGTTGTGAATATGAACACGACATCGAACCAGTTGTAAAATCATTGGAGAAAGTAGTTTGAGTGTTGTTGCTATTTGACCTCCCCAACGACTGCAGGCTCATAGTCGGCTTCAAACTCACAGACGGATCACCGTCTTGAACCCGATTCGAAGCAGCCAAAGACATGGAAGTATCAGGCAAAGCTAGAGACAGATCAAGAGTTTCTAACTTGGGCTTCTTATCCCTATTCATTCCATAACTTTCATCATCTTCAACCTCCCTTTTCGAAGAATTCTCCGACAACTGCAAAAAATCTCTCTCTACAAACCTACTCTCATCCTGACTTTGACTCCCATGATCCTCAGAAGCAACTAATTTCCCCTTAAACTTATCAAACGAATTCAACAAACTCCTACCGTTATCAGATGGATTCTGACCTAACTTAGAATTATCACAAAGATAGCTCAAAGTCAACTCCTGAGAAACCCCTAATTTCGAGGGTTTCGAGTCTGAATTTCTACAAACACCATCATTCTTATCAGAAACACGTAATTTATCATCTGAATTCCACCGATTTCCCTCGGATTTCATCTTGGATTCAGAGGTTTGAGCTCCGTTAACACCATCAGTTGAGTGATTCTCGATATCTTTTAACATAGTGAACCACCGAAATCGAAAGGAAAGTGAGATTCAAAAGGTTACCTGATGAAGAAATGAGAAAGAAGTCAAAGTGAATTGTAGATTTGAATGGATGTTGAAATCTTCTTCTTCTTCATGTGGCCTTTGAATCATTCAAGTCTCCATGAGTGTTGCGTACTGTGTGAATGTCGAAGTGATTTGGGGGCTCACACGGAGAGAATCTTATTTATTACTAGAGTAAACTACATAGATGGTCCTTATGCTTTAGGTTAAGTTTTGGTTTTAGTCCCTAAACTTTCGATTTCTTCATTGATTTGAGTATCATGTTTGATTTTATGTTTAGTCCAAAAAGTTAACTGATATTAGTTTTTTTTGTTAAATCCTTCTTAAATTATCTTTTACCCTTATTTCTAAGAAGCAAAAGTCAAAATGAAACTCAAGGTACCCGTAGATCAAAGAAAACAACAAGTTAAAGTGGTCCCACTTAAATATAAAGAATATAAAAAAATTAAACATAATATCCCATTGTCTTTAAAGTTCTCACCCTTCCAAACCCATTAAATCTTGATCTATGGCTACATCTCCTTCAAGATCACCAACCAAGGTCTTTTCTACAACCATATACAAGTCAAAAATAATTATCATTGTTATTAAAAACCAATAATCAAAATGGTGAAAAACCTAAGTATCAATCATTTTACCTTTAATCATACTCGCCATATGATTTTTTTGCCTAAAACTAAACACAATATTTTTTGTTTGATGAATAGATAACTTATTTAAGTTAACCATATGAGCTGATAATTAAGCACCCATTAGTTGAAAATTAAAATTGAACAAGAACAACTACAGTTCATCATCTTTAAAATGTAAGTGATGTTTTTTAGAACCAAATCAGACGGCGAACCGGTTATCTTACACGTCGATCGGTTGAACTAGTAGTACCAGATCTAAAAACCGATTGATATCATAATTATGTATGTGTATAACCCATATAACACACACACACAAACGTGTATATATATATATACATACATATATATATTCAATATAAAATATATGTATTTTATAGTTAAATATAAAACATAATAATATTATACCTAACACTCCAATTCATCAATCTGACCCGAGTCCCGGTTTTCGGTTTGACCACTTAACCGGCTGAACCAACTAGTTCTTTGTCTACAAAATTATTTAGTGCGATTCAAACCGTGCCCACTCCGGATCCTGATCCTACTGGTTTGACACCATCTGTGCTCAACTAGCTTTCAACTTTTTAGTTTCTAGTTTAATTATTTATTTGGGGCCACTTCTTACTTTAGTTTTTGTTTTTTTACTGGATTGGTATTTTGGGTTTTCTATTTATTTATTTTTAATTTGAGGTTTTATATTTATTTTTTTTAAGTAAGGACAAACGAGAAAAAAGGTTTCTTATTTGATTTGTTTAAAGTAAGGGCAATGGTAAAGTTATATAGATTTAACAAAGAAAATAACCTCAGTTAATTTTTGGACCAAATACAAAAGCAAACATAATACTTGAGGACTATATCCAAAAATTTAAAAGTTCAAGGACCAAAACTAAAATTTAATTCAAAGCACAAGGACCAACTTTGTAATTTACTCTTATTACTATTTGGATTCTACTCAAATGACCTTCAAACTATATATTCCTTTTTCTAACAATTTTTATTTTACTGTAAGTTCGATTATATGGGTAAATCCAATAACGAAAGATCATTCACGTTCGCGAACATAGACATCACTAATAACCTGGCGTGTTTGTCATTCCAAAGAAGTGGTAAAACCCCTAAACCAAAACATATTGTATCAAGTGAGACTCAAAATTCAAAATCCATGAACTTTGCTTTAAAAATATATGAAATGCCTCTTTACAAATCCATTGATATACATCTTATTGACTTGTTTTCCAACATAAACATGCTTAAATTTTAGGATATTTCATATTTATCACAAGATATACCTAGCAATTCCTAATCTAAGTTACAATGTTTTATTATTATTATTATTATTATTATTATTATTATTATTATTATTATTATTATTATTATTATTATTATTATACACTAGATTATTTTACGTGTAATACATATATTAACTAAATAAAATATTAAATAACTATTAATAAAAATTTATGTATTATAAAATCATGCTTGAATATAAAATATGATCATAATTACGTATAAATAGCTAAGTAAATAAACAATTAATGTATTTTTCTTAAACTTTGTTTTGTAAAAAAGTGTGATTTTTTAAATACATTGTTTTAAAAAATTATTTTTTTAAAAAAGTTTCATCGTATTTTGAATTTTATAAATATTTTTATTTAAAAATTGTATTTTTAATAAAGAATAGATTTTTAATTTACTAAATTATGTATTTTTTATTTGAAAATGATATGAGTAATATTATTAGTATTTAGTACTATTATATTTAAGGTGGTAAAACCTACTTGTTATTAATAATATATAAAAATAAGAAACTAAGTATAATAAGGTTTATAATTTTTCACGCTTATATTATATTTAAGGCGGTAAAACCCACTTGTTATTAGAATTGTTTTCTATTTAGAATTGAAATTTGATGTCTCCTGTAAAATCTTACCCTGAAAAGGGTTTTCAACTTTTAAAACTTTTTAAAACCAGAGTGGTTTTCTTTGATGCTTTTCGTTAGTTGTTTTCTATTCATTTTATTTTATATTTCCTGCGTAATAATTAATTATTAAGTATATAATTATTTTGAATTTTTCATTTACCTGCAAACATTTGGTTAAATGCGATATAATTAATTCATGAGTATTTATATCACTTTTAGAAAGTCGAGCGATTGTTTGTCACAAAACATCACTTATTGTATTTTTATATAGTCTACAAAGTTGGATAGAGTTATGTAAATAAATGAAATTAAGTTTTATTATTTTAAAGTCCGTAGATACATGTTTTTCTATTTCAATTTGTCCCTTGACATATAAATTTTTCATCATCCGGCCTTGACAACATTAAAAATTTGGATACAACTGTTTAGTGTATTTTAGAATTTAAAAACAACATTCATATTTGGTTATATTACTTTCATGTTTATATTCATAAACTCCGTTCATTAAAATATTTAAGCTTAATTGTATGTCTAATGTGGTTGTTTCTATACGTGTTATGGAAAATTACGGGGTTGTTTGGCAACTTCTGAATGATTAAGGTGATGTTTGTTTTTTTTGCAGGAAAACGTCTGCAGTCTGCGGACCACATCTGCAGACATCTGCAGCAGAAGAGGTGGACCAAACGTCTGCAGTTTGCAAGAAAAAGACTGTTTGTTTTTAACATCTGCAGAATGGTAAAAAATATTCTGTAATTAGATTAACCTATTTTTCCCATTTCGATTTTCATCTAAAATACGATAAATCCATCATGGGTCAAGGAACCCCCAGTGGTTTGAACCGGCAAAACAACTCCGGTGACCGGAAGAACGACGGCGACAAAAAGGAGAAGAAGTTCGAACCGGCGGCACCACCGGCTCGAGTCGGCCGGAAACAAGTGCTCGATTAACAATGGTGACACCACATTCAAAGTGTAGATTAAGGCTCTTGAAGCTCGAACGAATCAAGGATTATTTGTTGATGGAGGAAGAATTTGTAGCGAATCAGGAGAGATCGAAGCCTCAGGAGGAGAAAAGTGAAGAGGATAGATCGAAGGTTGATGATCTACGAGGAACTCCGATGA
>BJCM01151871.1:0-18292 GCA_018326385.1 Flaveria bidentis
TGCAAGTGCATGGTGCATGGGAAAGTTATAGAGCTGTGTGAGTCTTTGTTTTGTTCACGTTCTTGTTTTCAGTTGTGTCATCGTGTGGGTCAAATAAGTCCGATCCTTCTGGATCTAGAGTATGTGGACGGTGTGGCTTAGTGGTAGTTCTAGTCGTGTGTTTCGTTGTGGCTTAGTGGTAGTTGTAGTCGTGTGTTTGTTCCCGCTTTATTTGCTTTAGTTCGTTGTAAGTTGGCTATTTAAGGCCGGTTTGTGTTTCGTAATGGATTATGCATTCAAATTTGTGTTCTATATTGCGCTTGACACTTCATCTTACACTTTAATCAGCCTAATTTTTCATCTCATAAGCAATAAGATCATTACAACCCCAATTCTCAACCTTCATTTTCAATTCATGAACTAATAGAAATCGGTTATATAACAGAATCGGATATTTAATGAAACGATTAAAATGGTACCTGAGTATCGATGCCGATAAGGGTAAGCTGAGGAACATCAAGAAACAGAAGAGCTGCGCCTTTCTTTACGAGCTCTAAAGCTGCATCTGCATCCATTGGTGATTATTAGGGTTTTGGTTGATTCTGCTTATGGATTGATGGAAGTATAGACGAGGGTTTATGGTGAATTTTGCGTTTGATAGATCGAAATAGTAGTCGAGAGTGTTCTACAACTGCTACAACCTTCCAGAAGCTATCGTGTTAATACCATATACATGGCAAAATGGGTGATTCGGGTCGGGTCGGGTATTGAGTCAAGACGGGTTGGGTTAGAATGGGTTTGTGTTAGAAATGGGTCAGAACGGGTTCGTATTAGAAACGAATCAGAACGGATTCGGGTCAAGATGAGTTTGGGTTAAGATGGGTCGGGTCAGGACAGGTTGGGTAAAAAAATTGCAAAATTTTTAGTTTTTCAACAAACATCATAAAATTATATAACTACAAATAACTTAATAAACCATAATTAATTCCACTATTACTATAAATCACACATATAACAACAGGAAACTAAATATGCTATGGAAGTGCAATGCTCGGTGGTTTTGTGAACAGATGAGATTTCGGTGAAATCGGAACTACTCGAAACAAACACAAATTAACTTGTCTCAATCCAAATACAATTTCTCATAAAACAGACTGAAACCAAAATACGTCGGAGATCTGTCGGAAAATCCAAGGGTAGCAAAGCTTGCGAGCTGGATCTACGCTGGAGATTTTGACGTCATCGATGCTCGGAACCACACCAACAGAGCAGCTTAAGAAGACGACGGTTGATTCTGCAAATTTTTCGGCAAGCAGCGTCACAATGGGTGGTGATGAGGGGATGACCAATGAGATTTGAGAACGATGGTCTGGCGGCCTAACCCGTGAACAATTTTTCACATCGCCCATCTGACCCACAAATCCATTTAGAGTAGAATCTCATGGGCCCAGTCTGACCCTTTAACATTTTTTTAGATCCAGGCTAACTCATTTTCTTTTTAAAAATACCCATAAGAACCCGTAATGGAAGATATGGGTTTGTATTGCCAACTTTACAATTTTGGTATCATTAATGCGTTTAGACATGATAAAATTCGTATTTAAACGTGTTAAATACATGTTAACTTATTAAGAACGAACCTGCTAGATAGGCAGTCGATTTTACATGTACCCGATTAACCCACCAACCTGATCTCACCCTAACCCAAAGAAACCCCATTTGAATACCCGAAACCAGTTAAACTGATTGTTATTCGAGTCGGTTTCAGATAGTTTATAACCTCGGAAACCCGAATAGCCCAAAATCTAAATAACCCGATCAACATCCATATAATAAAACAAAATGTTTTGTATGTAATTGTTCAGATGGTCCAATGGAACATAATTATTTGTATACAATTATATATTTAAGAACATTTTATAATTTATAAAAGTAAGCTACTGTAAGTGTCACACCCCAACTGACGGCGGAATCATCGGGGCGGACGAATGGGAGACTATTGCTCATAGCACATGGAACTAATTAAGTTGAAATATTATTAAATATCATTATTTATTAAAACATTACAAGATAAATAAGTTCATACAATACAAAAGCATCAAACAAAGAAATAACATATTAAGTTAAACTAGGTCCAAGTCTTATATGAGCACGAAGAGAATCCATAAGAGGTAAACCTGAAACATGATAAAAATAAAAGGTCAACTAAAAAGTTGATGAGTTCCCAAGGTTTTCATACATAATATAACAAGGTTACAAGTAGCAATTCATGTCATAGGTCATAAGTTAGTAAGGTTATATAACACATATCATTACAACCAAACCTCGATTTGATTACAAGTATATAAGATTGGCTAAGTGTATTTGGTTCCCATGATGAACAAGCATACGTCATCAAAAGCCGGCAATACCTCGGCTTTAGCACCAAATAGGCTTGTTAGGCCCAAAGATCTAAGACGTCGCAAAACTAGCAATAGTTAATGATTGTAAACAAACTATGTATCTCATATAAACACTTACAACACACAAATAACCATGACAAAATATAAAGATGAATTGCAAGTGCTTTACAAGTCTCAAACGTTTATAAGTGTATGATGTATATGTATCATGTTTCAACCCAAAATAGTGTGAAAAACATAAAAAGGGGGCAAAGAAACTCACATATATCTCAAATGTGTATTTATATGGTTAACATGTTTCACTCCAAAATGTGTGAAATAAAGTAAAAAGGGGGCATGGAGAACTCACTTGATATATATAAGGTGATGATAAGAATTTAAACTAGGCTCCAGCGATTTCTTTTACAGGTTACCTAAATGTATTGATTCCAAGATTAAGTTCAATAATAAGATTAACGAGTAAATGTGAATTAGGGTTTCAATTGGAATTTGAGGGAGGTTAAGTAATTAAATAAAATAATGAATGTTTATGTTTTGATTTAACAAAGATGGTATAAATCAATTAAGACCAAGAATAATTAAAATGATTCAATAATTTAATTTATTGATTTACTAGAAATTAAGTATAATGTGTGAAAAAAATTACTTAATTTAATAATTAATTATTTAAAACTTGATGATTAATTGAATACTTACTAAATGACCTTGAAATTATTTAAAATCATTTTATAAACTTTTAAACTTTTTAAATGATTTATTATAAAGACTTTATAATACAACACTTTAAGAATAAAGTATAATATGTAGTTTTATAAGTTGATTAAAAGTTTAAGAAGTAGATTTATTAACTATTTATGATATAACATAGTTAAATAAAACATTGAATATATGTTTGTTTTGAAATTTATTTATAACATAAATGCCTAAATAATATTTTTTATAATCTTTTTATTCTTTAAAAGAATAATTAAATTTAAGAATTATAAGTTTTAAAACCTTTAAAAATTAACTTAATAATTTTAAAAAATTTTATTTAACAAAATAATTTTTATTTGGATTTATTAATATAATAACAATTTTATGTAATTAAAAAAATTGAAGAAAAGTTTATTTAAAAAAATAATATGGGATGCCCAGGGATCGAACCTGTGTCCCTTTTAAAGGGGTTGTGGTTGTTAACCAGTTGGGCTAGAGCCCAGATCTGGTTTTTTTTAAATAATTAAATAAATAGAGTTTTATGAAGAATCCTCAAATGGCTATGAACCTTATTTTTTATTTCAATCCAAGCGAACATTAATTCATGAATATTAATGGAATCAATCTTAGGGCTTTTGTTCCCTAAGTGAAACCGAGTGTGTGTATGTGTTTAATTACCCGATTTGTAAACGAATTGATGAAGAACAAGTAGAAACGGGTCGCGACTATGTCGCAGCTCGTTCAGGTTGAAATTGATGATGAAAACCGAATTCGTTCTACAGCAAGCTTTTAAGAGCTCTAATGATGAAAAGCCCTCTGTCAATTTAGAATCTTGATGTCCAGAAGATTGTGTTCGAGTAAGTTGCGGGTTGTGATAAAAAGGGAAATCGAATGAGATGTTTGTGTTTATTTCAGGTGAAATTGAAGATTGTATTCGATTTGAGGTTGATAGATGATCATTTATGTTGAGTTAATCAGGTTATTATTAAGTTTTAAAGTTCAAACGGCTATGGAGTTTTTATGTTTCGGTTTTGTAATCGATCCGACTTGTAACCGACGTTTTAACTTGATTAAATGATGTTAAAGGCTCGAATTATATTCTAGAAACGTTTGGAACGGTTGTTTTGGATAAAAAACGACGAAATTCGAAGGCTGCGATGCGGCCGGAGCTTCGCCGGAGCCCCGCCGGCGATGTGGTCGGAAATACGGATAAAGGGGACGGTTTGGGTAGCTTTGAACCAAATTACCATTTTGGTCCCTATGATTTTAATAGTTAATATTTTATGACCAAAGTTTTATATTAAGTTTCAGAAATTTCAAGTTAGACCCTTGACTTATTAAAACTAATTTAAATAATAAAACAAATTAATTTTTTGTTAAACTTTTATAAACTTGTAAATTTCATAATTTAATTATTTATTTTTAATAATAAAACTTCATAACTACTAATAAAACTTTGTGAGTTATTAAAAGTCATTTTATAACTTAATAAATTTCAAGTAAATTTTCCATTTAATTATTTATTGTAAAATGATCAATAACACTTTATAACTATACAAAAATAATTATTTATAACTCTATAAATTATTACAAGTTGTTTTAAATAATTAGTAAATAAATAATTTACAATGTAAGTTGCATTTAATCAATTAAAACAATTAAAATAATTTAATATTGGAAACTCTAAATGAGTTTGGATTCGGATTTATAATTTGAAAAATGACGGATGTTACAGTATGTCCACTAATTTTATAAAAGTAAGCTAATATAATTCTATTAATTTTATAAGACTTAAAAAAAACTCACCAAAATCTTATAATTTAAGTCTATTGTTTAATACCTAAAACACAACCCGAACAATCTGAAACTGATGCTAATACCTAAATCCAACCCGATCATAACCCTATTGTTAAAGACATGTTTGTATTTTTAAAATTATATTACACGTATTATTACTATTATTACTAACTAAAAAACCCTACTTGTTCCCATACACACGATAAACAATTTGCAAGGTTCTGATCCATCTTTTGTCTTCATTATCACATCACGGACTCACAGTACCATAATTTCATCCTTCACCCCTAGTTGTTTACAATCATTTTCAAGCTATCACTCACTATCCAACTTTGAACGATGGCCAAGGTTCCGATCGATCCTCCCTACGACAAGTTTACCAACCCCGCTTGATTCCCTTTTGGTTGGTTCTAGTTGGTGGTGAAGTTTGATAAGGTATAACTTCCGGTTGGTTGTATTAGAGCAAAACTATGATTTTTGTTACAATTCTTATTGTTCGTGATATTTTGTTCATCGTTGTATTGTTGTTAAATTGCGATAAATAAACATGGCGTGCTTGTGATCTTCAAACATTTTAGAGGTTGTTCGTGTTTGTGTGTAGGATTACATTATATACATGGATTTGGTTGCTTTAGTGTGGAATGTAGTCGTTTTAACCGATTCCAACCACTATAATGGATTTTATTGGTTATCCATGTGTTTTTATTGGTGTAGCTTAAGGGGTATGAGCAACAGTAGATAAATGTGTGAGTCATCGTTATCCGTGCAATTTGTTTTAGTTTGTTAAAGTTAGGTTTTGGATATTAAACATTGAGCTTAAGTTAGCAGACTCTAATGATTTGTTTTTAAACTTTTGCTAGATTAGTGGACTTAAACTAACAAGTTTGATAATCTATAAAGTGAACTTAAAATATACTTACATAAAAGCAATTTGTTATACTTAAATAATCTAAACTAGCTCTAGCATATTCCTTTACCTGAACTAGACAGTACTATTACAATAGGTATCAATGTTGTAAAAAGTGACGCCTAACACCTATTTGGTATTGATCGGGCTAAATGATTCGTGGTTTTAGGGTTTGAGAGTCAAACTGAAAACCGATCATAATAGCAACCGCTTGGTTGTTCATATTATGTTTAATTGGAAAAGTTAAATCGAGGTACACAGGTTAGTCAGGTGTGGGTATATATTATAACCCTAGGCCGCCAACGTACCTCATTTGTGATTTTAGTCGTTGCTCCTCTTCATAATATGTGTTTAAAAATATCATATGTATGAGCATATAAAAGGTTTCTTTGATATATGTGCAAACATTTTAAAACACAATGAAAGGGGTTCTGATGAAGGCGAGAGGGTGCGTTAGGCATTACAATGAGTTTGAATGGATTTGGGGTTTCAATAAAAGTAGGGGTTTCAATAAAAGTAGGGGTTTTGCATGTGATGCCTTGTGTAGATTTACCGATTTAACTTAATAGAGTTAGTATTATATTAACTATGAGACACATTTTCTTTATTCTCTCACACGCCCTACAATTAGAATCAAGACACTTTCAATTTACAAATTTTAAATACATAATTTCTTGATCAATGGTTACGTAATTTTACCATCAGAATATCATTTGGAACACTTAAACAAAGTTATTGTTAGGGATGAGAATGGTTTGGTGCGGATCTATGGCCTAGACTTAAACATAGTTATGATCAGGCAATAATGGTTACAAATTGTGAAACTTAAATGTGATTAGTAAAAGACATTTTTTATACTGAAAAATGTTAAACTGACTCAAATATAAATTAGTCTAGCGTAACTTGATTTAAGATTATAAAAGATTCAAGATTGTTTTGGATGACATCCTATGCATACATTCTATAATCTCATTTGAATGCTCAAATATGATAGAGATATCATAATTATGATGTTCTTCGTACTTAACCTCTATAATATACCAGAGAAACATCACACATGTATATGAAGGAATTTAGCATTAGGAAGAATTACGATCACAAACCTTCATATCTATAGTTGTTTATTAAGGAAAAGTCCATTGAAACATTCTACTACTTGATCGGTTACAATTGATTAAGAATAAATTAACCATGATTTAGTTTTATTGCAACGTAAAAGCTTCATAACTAATGTATAAAACAAACCTTAATACCAATACGTCCTTTGATTATATATCAACACCCTAAATTTCAAAATGTGTCATATAACACCATACCTGTCGTATAGATGAATCGTATAGTCCCATACATAACGTATAACTCCTCTAACAGCCCCTTGAATTTTTCTTTGTAATTAGTGTTGAAATTTGCTATACACTTTGTATAGCCCTATATGTGTCGTAGACGGATCGTATATATTTATACGAGGCGTATAACCTTCTGATAACCTTCTTAATTTTTATTGTTTTTAGTGTATTTAACCTTATACATCACGTATGATGTTATACACTTATACCAAACGTATAAGATGATATCGATTTATAATACGAGGTGTCCGTGTATGAGATCCTCTGAAAATATATTTAATCATGATTTACTTTGTTAACTATAGATTAAAAAACCAACGTAATCGCTTAAGTCAGTATCAGTAGTTTAAAACTCCCCCTGCTTATTATATAACGCGATCTCATCGAGTCATCGTCTCTTTTAAACCTAGCTCCTTACGCACTTACACTGTTGTTCAATCAAATCAAGATCCAATTTTCTACAGGTTTATCAATAATGGGCGGTAGTAGAAGCAGAAAAGAAGAATCCAAACGAAGGAAAACAGATGATTCTGATAACGATGATGATGATGATTACGATTCCGATGAATCCGATTCTTCTCCCCGACGACGGTCCAGCAAAAGCAGAGAACGTAGCCGGAGCAACAAACGCAGCCGTCGCCGGAGCTATGATTCCGACGACTCCGACGACGATTCCGATGATGATAGACGTAGACGACGGTCCGGTAAAAGTAGGGAGCGTAGCCGGAGTAGTAAACGGAGCCGTCGTCGGGACTCTGAGTCTGAGGATTCCGAAGATGATTCTGATGATGGTAGAGAAAGTAAGAAGAAGAAGTCGTCGAAGAAGATTAGTGAAGATGAGATTGCGGAGTATCTCGCTAAGAAGGCTCAGAAGAAGGTTTGAGTTTTTTTTTTTTTGTTAATTTTAGGGTTTTGTGAATGTGATGATGATTTGTTGTTTATGTGAGTTGAATTGGGTGCTTTTGTTGTGATTGCTTAGGCGATGAGAGTGGCGAAGAAGCTTAAGGCTCAGAATGTTTATGGCTATGCTAACGACTCGAATCCGTTTGGTGATTCTAATCTTAATGAGAAGTAAGCTGTCAGTTCTTTACTCTTTGTTTTATGCTCTGGTTGTTGTTCGTGTTCATTTGATATTGTAGTAGTTTGTTTGATATTTCTCTAATACATGTTGTGAATTGATAAAGATGAAATGAAATTTTGCAACCAATCACACATGAACAGATTCTGGAACTTAATCGAACTTAAGAGTTTAACTAAGTAGTTTTCTTTGTTCAACTGATGGTTAGATAGATGATAATGAGGTTTACAAAGGGGTATTGTATATGCTAACAGAAGGGGTCATCAAGTGAGGCACTGAGGCTCAGCACGAATGATCCCACTAGTAACTTCCCCAAGTAACTGAAGGACGTAACGGAAATCTACTCTTTTATTTTAACCATACTGAATTGTATCAGTACTCACCCTTCGACTAATCATTAAGCTCTAGCATTAAATTTGGCTCATATGTTTGCGATTAGTAACCTCTTTTGAAGACCAATAAGCTCTTCCTAAGCACCGTCTTCAATGTCAGTGCTGTTATCAATAAGGTCTTTCTATGTACAGTGTTCAATAACTGAGAATTCCAATGCAGTCCTGTTCCTCTTTTGACCAATCTCTTGACTCAAAACCTGTGGGATATATGATGATTCCTTACTGCTTGTATTGTGATTACTCGTCATGTCGGTAGCAAAATATAACATGTATGGATATGACATTGAGTAGCACCTATAGTTAAACTCTCATTCAGTATTTGTTATGACTTATCAGCCCATTGCTTAATGCCTATGCTGTATTTATTAGTACACAACTACACATGTGTGACTTTGTTGGACAGAGGTTATGGGTAATCAATTACTTCATAGGTTATCTCAAATTGTGAGAAAAAGTTAGATGATAGGTTAGTTTTGTGGAATCCTTACTATCAAGATTCAATGGTTAGTTGCTAAATATTTCTGGTTAACCACTCATAAACTTGTTGTTTCTAGGATGCATTTGTGATGAGAGAAGTAGTAAGGATTTTAAAAATCCATCAGTATAGTAAAATTTGTGCAAACCTTCATTTTGTGGGTTTATTAAACTCCTAACACTATACCAAACATATCTTAGTACTCTCAAAGTCAATAGTCTTAATGCAAACCCTTCAACCGAACACATGACAACTCTTTACCCGGCTCATAATGGTAGATTTTATTGTCATCTCATATCTTTTAAAACAAACATGATCTAAAATTCTGCTAGTTATGTTTCAAGTTAAATCCCTAGTATTATTGTGAGTTGAGCTCATTGCCCTGAATCTTCTGGTTAACATCTCTCTATCTTTGATTCTTATCACAGTAGCATCTGAAATCAAAATATAATCAGTTTCTGCAAATCATTATACTTTCCTTCTTTTCTGTGATGGTTTGTTACACATTAGTTTGCCCCAAAAGCTGTAGGGAAGATTTATTGTATTTGATGGCATATATTAGCAAAGCTGCCCCATTGTATCATCTGTTTCTGCAATATGTTGTGTTGAACTATTAGAATATCCGTAGTTGTCTATTATCACAACATTGTAATATTTATTTTAAATCTTTAAAAAATCTAGGCAGCATATTCAGATACTTATACAATATGCAATTTGCAGGTTTGTATGGAGGAAAAAAATAGAGCGAGATGTTACTCAAGGAGTTCCTCTTGATATGTTTTCTGTGAAAGCTGAAAAGAAGAGACAGAAAGAAAGGATGGTATGTTTATTTCGAAGTTGAATTGTTTGCAAATAATTTAAGATTTCATCTATTTATATCTTCACATAATACTGCAGGCTGAAATTGAGAAGGTTAAAAAGAGAAGGGAGGAAAGGGCGATTGAAAAAGCACAACATGAGGAGGAGATGGTAAGTTTGAATGTTTAATTTGGTATAACTATCATTTTACTTCCACCATGAACGTTTACTAATTAGGAATTCGTATGCAAATTTGAAAGATTTTATTGTTTTTTATTTGGTTGTAGTAGCTAATAATGTACAACCTGATGCTCATTGTTTTGCAGGCCTTGCTGGCTAGAGAGCGTGCTCGAGCTGAGTTTCAAGACTGGGAAAAGAAAGAAGAAGAGGTAGAGTGATTATCGTTTTTGCACAGTGAAATACTTAAGAGTTCAAATAGAACAGGTTGGGTGGGCTAGGTAACCTGTCAACAAGAGTCCATGTGAAAATGTGTACTTCTTGTACAGGTCAGGTTGCGTTGACCTTTTCCACTTTTTGTTAAAAAAATTATCAAGAAACGAAAATGTCACACAATAATGATCACAAAAATCATATAATTTCAATAATAATATTTGTAGTAGTTTTTTTTGCATCAAAAACATAGTTTACACACACATATATTTCTGATTTACTTGTTTGAGATTAAAGTATTAAACATTACCTATGTATGGGTTGAAACTTTCACCTATGGAAATATTCCTGCATTTAATTGTAGGTTTGCTGTGTCATCTTTTCATATTGTAAGTGCTCTTTGACATGTGGTGTTGTTACAGTTTCATTTTGATCAAAGCAAAGTCAGATCTGAAATACGGTTGCGTGAAGGGCGTATTAAGCCCATTGATATACTATCTAAGCATCTTGAGCCTTCTGGTGAATTTGATATAGATATAGAGGAGCCATACATGGTTTTTAAGGTATCTACACATTTTTTAGTTGTTTATCTTTCTTTGCGTGTTTTTATGTCTTGCTGGACGTCTTTTTTTGAACTTATTTCCTTTAATACTTCTAGCTTACACTTCCTCGCCTATAGGAGGTTGTATTGACCCACCCATTTGTATACAAATAGGTGATAGGTCTATTTGGGTAGTGTTTTGTCTTTAGTGGGTCATATAGGTTAAGCTAAAGGATTTGCGTAAAAAGGAAACAAGTTATACTAGTCGAAAGTCATTTTAAATGCATTCATATGTATAAAACCTTCCAAGTCGCTTTAATGGGGATAAACTTTTCCTAATGGATTTATGAATCGAGATTGGTATTTGTGCTTCATAATTGTATTTGTTCTTATTGATTGCCGGATGGACCACAAAACAGAGATTTTTGAAAGAAATGGTTTTTTTTGTCTAAAATCAGATTAGATACGTGGATCTAATTTCATGTTTCATGGTTTCTCACAAATCTATTCTGGATTAATGCAGGGTTTGACTGTTAAAGAGATGGAAGAGCTTCGCGAGGACATAAAAATGCATCTAGACATGGACAGAGGAACACCCACACATATACAGTATTGGGAGGTAATCTCGCTTTTCTATCCTCACCTAAAAATATTAACTTTAAATAGTCTCCACCCCCTCACCTCTGCTTTCTTTCACATAATATGTATTTAATGAACTGGAATAGATCTTGTGTATTTTTGTTTTTAAAAATAGTATGTAGATGGAGGTGGTAGTTTTGACCCATTAATTTTAATAGGATCGATTTAGATTATGTTTTCTTTCAACTAGTGAAACAAACTAGTAAAATGGGCAAAGTTAACAAATTGGCTTAAATGAAAACATATCAAATGGATTGAAAGTTGTCCCATATTGTATTTTGAAACCTATATTATTTTATTTTTAAGGACTAATTGCTTAAAAAGGTAACTATCACATTATGGTCTGGTTTCTTTTTTGAGTAACCAACTTATTTAGGCTAGAAAGAACATCAATTTTTTTATAATATCTATATATGGTAATTACGTAAGATAACTGGTTTTCATATGATGTGTTAGCTGTCAGTTCCATGCCTAAAAAAATCAACTTGGTCAAAATTTGTAGATAATTTGTTACGTTGGCTGCATGATAATTTTGACCAGCAATTGGGGATTATCTTGAGCTGAAATTTTTGGATGTTGGTTAACGTAAATTAAATACTTTGATAATTAAAAGTAGAATTTAGACTGAAGTTGCTTACTTGTTCTTGTAAATTTTCCTGTTTTAAAATCTTAGATGGTTATTGAAATAGTATAGTTTTGTTATATTTGATACAATGATTAACATTCAAAAAATTCAGACAATCTGTACCTGATACATGTTTTGACCAGAACCAATTTGATCATTGTACCCAGCTCCCTGTTTTATCCCCCGTAGTTGTATAGGTTGGTGAAGTCTTCATTAACCTGGCGTTGTGAAATATACTAATTTTATGATGTTGCTTACATGCATATAGGCACTTGTGGTGGTTTGTGATTGGGAATTGGCAGAGGCCCGCAAAAAGGAGACATTGGATCGGGCTAGAGTGAGAGGTGAAGCACCACCTGCAGAGATAGTTGCAGAAGAAAGGGGTATGCATTCAACTATCGAGGCTGATGTGAAGAAACTTCTTGATGGAAAATCGTTTGCTGCACTTGAACATCTTCACTCCCAAATTGAGTCTGAGATGCGTTCTGGCAAGGCTAAGGTTGTTGAGTATTGGGAAGCTGTTCTTAAACGCATTCACATCTATAAGGCTAAGGTATTATTCGATTACTAACGATCACGTATCGGTCTAGGTGTTACATGAATGTCAGTAGAGCTGACAAAATGGGCAGGTGGGCTGTATAACATGTCAAAACAAGTGCCGGTCAATCTGTCCAGTAACAATACTTATCTACTTATCTATTTTTGATAGGTTTTATAATTTTAACTATTTCAAAAAACTCTACAATTTTTATTATCTAACTGTCTCGATTAATTGATTTAGTAAGTTGTATGCATTCAAAGTACAGTTTAGACGACTTTTAACTCATTTGTGCTGTTTTCTTTTTAGCTAACGTTAATCTTTGGCATTTGTGTGGTTTGAGAATATTGGTAATCCAAACCAATGACCCTTTTATTAGTAAAGGGGTTGAATTAGCCACTTGTTATATACATTGTCTTGTTTTTTAAACAATGAACTCACACACCCACTAAAGCTACTCTTAAATCTACACCCTTTTTTCAACAACGGGACTTGAATCTTCAACCTCTTGGGAGGAACACCATTTCAACACCTTGGTACCATCAAACTACATGCTGTTTGGGTTGTTCATAAGCAGTGCTACTGGCTGAACTGCTCAAATCAGAACAAATCGGCCTGTCTGACTGGTTTGAGATTTATATGATCATGGTTTAATTTTGGCGGTTTTATGGTTTGTTCCATAGTTTGGAACTTGGAACCGGCCGTGTAATGCCAATTAGTGTGTAACCTTATTAATATAATATTTTTTAAATAAGCATGTATTATATACATGAACCATATTTCTTTTATTATTTTTTTAATACGAGTTATATAATTTGAAAAAAGGTAAAAAACAGAGTTAGACCGCCAAGCCACCAAAATCGAACCTTACAAGCCGCCAAACCATTATAACAGCAACTTGGCCGGTTTTGGTTTGTCGTTTCCCAAAACAGTAGATACTGGTTTGGTCCAGAGTTCTCATCAAAACTGCCCGAGCCAGACCATGAATCTGACATATAAATAATGTCTTTGCTTTCCTGTCCTCTTACATGATTATTTGGCTGTCTGCATACAGGCTTGCTTAAAGGAAATTCACAATAAGATGCTGCGTAAATATTTAGGACGTGTTGACCACCTTGATGGGAGTTTCAACAGGGACATGGAAAGAGACAAAACTGTTTCACCTAAAGTGGAACCAGAATCTGATCATGATCTAGAAGGTATAGACAATTGTTACCGAGTATAAACTATCTTTGATAGTTAGTCCTAGACTATTGGTGACCTGTTTTTCTTATCAATGTATTGATTTGTTTTATGTTCTAACTCAAACAGGTCTGTTATTAGAAAATAGTTGAGATGGGTCAAACGGGCGGACAACCAATCAGAGTCTATTTTTCAATTATGCATACTAAATTGTTTCTATTCAAAGATTGAATTTTTATTGTGATAACCTTGTTATTTTAGTTTTAATCAACACAATAATTTTTTTAATTAGAAAAAAGTGTTTGTGGGTCAACACAAGTAACTTGTCAGCAACCACCCATCCTGCCCCCATTAATTAGTACTTGTCAACTGAAAGAAGTGGTTAACAATTTTGTTTTGAATGACAGGTGACATAGTCCCTGAAGTAATACCAAGAGATGAACCACAAGCAATGGAGGAGGAAGAAGCGGGTTCATTTTCACCAGAATTGTTACATGGTGATGAAGATGAAGAAGCAATTGACCCTGAAGAGGATAGGGCTATATTGGTAATTGACATTCCTATTCCATATTATATTTGTTGGCTAATTACGGTAGGTGGAGTTTGTTAACATCTTGTAATCAAACAGGAAAGGAAGCGTATACAAGTAGTTGAAGAACAGCAGAGAAAGTTTCAAGAAGCAATTGCTTTGCCACCCCCCGAGGATAATTTGGAGATGCGGGCTGCGAAAGCAATGGGAGCTATGGATAACGGTGATGAAGTATTTGGAAACTCCGATGAAGTCAACGTTGACTCACAGGTACTTCTCATGGTTTCCTTTTCATGTTCTCTCTTTGCATTAGGGACTTGGGGAGTTGGGGTTTAGGATTTAGGATAATTAATATGATTTTGAATATTCCATGACATGACATCCATGGGTCTGGATTAATTACAGGTATACTGGTGGCATGACAAATATCGACCTAGAAAACCAAAATATTTCAACCGTGTGCACACTGGATATGAGTGGAACAAATACAACCAGACTCATTATGATCACGACAATCCGCCCCCAAAGATCGTGCAAGGCTACAAATTCAATATCTTCTACCCAGATCTTGTTGACAAAACAAAAGCTCCAGTTTATACAATCGAGAAGGACGGGGATAGTGCTGAAACCTGCATCATTCGGTTTCATGCTGGTCCACCCTATGAGGATATTGTAAGTTTCAACCTGATTTTGCACATACTATATCATAATTGGACAATTTCAAACCCTTTAGGCCAAAAAGAGGTTAAAAAGGCTAAAAATCCCGAACTATTGTCAAGTGTTCACCAACGAACTATATACTAAATTGCTCTATTGTTAGCTGGTTTTAATTTTTATAAATCGTTTATGTAATCACCCTTTAAAGTATTAACTGTTTGCTTAAGTTAAAGTAAGGACTAAAAATGTGCTGGCGGCCAAGTGAACTTGTTTTAATCAATCTTAAAAACTTGGCCTGTTTTGACCCGTGACTGGCCTGTCTTTTTTCCACCCATGCATTCAGTTATTTCCCTGTTTGAACAGGGTTTAGTTAGCCTTTTGAGGTCTAATGTATTCCTTTTATCTTTCAACTGGAATATATTAACGTATAATAAAAGATCACCAATAAATTTAAGAACCACAAGGCTGACAGCTGACTTATGAATTCAGGTAGTGTTTGCCTGACCTCAAAAGTCAAACCATGCATGTCTGACAGTTGAATCTTTTTTATGGTGTTCAGTTCAAAAACAAGTTTAAGTAAAATATCTGCAAGAACCACATAAACACATGTATCTGTTGCTTTAACTGTGACACATAAGGTGGTTGCGGAACATGTTTTGACGATGGTTTTGGTTAATTTATAACAGGCATTTCGTATTGTTAACAAGGAATGGGAATATTCACACAAGAAGGGATTCAAATGCACATTCGAACGTGGAATATTGCATGTTTACTTCAATTTTAAACGTTACAGATACCGAAGATGAGTATCGGGTCTATGTACTGCTTCTTTGACTTGCAACTTGAGTATAGACAATTGTACATTTAATGATGCTTTCATCATCTATATACAGAGTTCTATGTAACAGAAGAAAATTTAACAGGATATTTATATTATCTTCACGTTTAGTCGGTATGTAAGTTTTTCTTTATTTTGTTGGGAGATCATATTTACTTTTTGGTCAGAACCATGTAATTAGTTTTATCTTTACAGTGACAACAAAAATGATTAGTCAAATTTGAAAAAAGTTACACCCATGTTATTTCCGGGCTAGACATTGCTCTACATGATCTTAGATGTATCATGATTTCATTATTATTTTCATCCGTTCTTTATCTATTCACATGACGTTATTTTTTATGGGTTTCCTCTGGTTCTCGGTTCTTATTTTTATTTTGTTTATTGTTTTGGACCTAACGGCCGGCCCAGTAACCTTTCGGAATGGGGGATCCTCGTTGGCAACAACCACGGTAGTAGTTGCGGAACTACTGGGCCGAGAGAGGATAACCTCTTGTTCCTGCCGCCAATGCGGAAGGATGACGCCGAAAAGAATGGAAGGCACTTTCACTCTGCTGGATGCGTCGGATCCCGTATAAGAAGCAAGCTCTTTACCCTCAAATTCAAACATGTGGGCGCAAAAGGCTATCCTGCTCTATTGTACGTAGCAATAGAAGCCTGCTTATGTTGTTTCGGCGGCGTTTCGCCTTCTCTTCGCTCTGGGCAAGAGCGCTAGTGGACACGGGGAGGGAGCAGGCGAAGCGTGTCGTTCGTAATGGAAAGAAAGAGACCACTACTTCGCTTTTTTGTTGGATCGCCGGCGCGAACACAATGGTCTCTGACCGGGACCGGGAACCAATTCGAATTTTGATCTTGACATGTTGGTGGTTTTTAACCGTAGGCATTTTGCCAGGAAGTTGGTGGGCTCATCATGAATTAGGTCGGGATGGCTGGTGGTTTCGGGATCCCGTGGAAAATGCTTCTTTTATGCCTCGGGTATTAGCTACAACTCGTATTCATTCAGTAATTCTACCCCTTCTTCATTCTTGGACCTCGTTTCTGAATATTGTGACTCTTCCGTGCTGTGTCTCAGGAACCTCTTCAATACGGTCCGGATTGCTAGCTCCCGTGCATAATTTTGCTATAGATGATACACGAGGAATCTTTTTATGGTGGTTCTTCCTTCTAATGACCGGCATATCTATGATTATTTTCTCCCAGATGAAGCAGCAGACATCGGTCCGTAGAACCTATAAAAAAGAGATGGTTGTGGCGCGAAGTACTCTTGTGCACCTACGTCACTCGGCTCGCGCACAACCCCGCCCCGTTATGTTATAGAAGAATTGAGCTTCTTGCTGGGCTGGTTATTCAGAGCCAGCAATTAGCTGTCGGATTTCGTCCTGCAACCAGAATAAGATCGCGTCGGGGGTTACTGTGATGTGGTTGAATGTAGAGAGACTAATTATCATGTATAAGCTCTGTAATCTTCACTATTTGGGCGTAAGGTCATAAAAGTAAAGTCAAGTTTTTTTTGCAGCATATGTTTTTTTAACGACAAATATACGACCCTACTTCGGAAGATAGGTGTTATTTTAATCGAGACCACCTATTTGTTTTCTAGCCGGGACCGCACCCTCTGTAGATACATGTGTACCTAGTTTCCGAGCTTAATGTAATGTCTTTATTGTCTTATACATATGTAATAGATTGGGTACTTAATGAAATACAAATGTTTGGTTGTGCTTATAATGTTTATTATTTCATTAATTAATAGTTTAACGCTTATTGAATTGACTATATAGGTTTATGGTTGTTTGAACTAATATTAGTAATGTAATGATTAATAAATATATTCAAACTTAGTAATATGAAGTTCTCATGCGAATGGCCCATGCTAATGGACCATATGCATGAACAACTTCATGCGAATGATTCAGTCGCACGATTGAACCAGGAGACTGGATCAGTCGCACGAGTGTAACATGAGATTGACTCAATCGCACGACTGAACACTCAGTCGTACGAATGGATCAACCGCATGGCTCAATCGCACGACTAAACTATGCAAATGGTTTAGTCGCCCGAATGAGAAACCTAACCTATAAATACCACTTAATTCGTGGAAAAACGTAAGAATTAAAACACTTCGACTACATCCGTACCCTAGCCGTCCAGAGACCTCTAAGAACCTGTTCCAAGTTCATAGATTGCACTAGATCGATTCCAAATCGTTCTTAACGTTTAGATTCAATCTATAATTGTTTCTACGTGCGTTCTCACTGATTGGATCGCCAATCAAATATGATTCCGCATTATTTGATTCGGTATACACGTTTATCAGTTAGTATTTCGTTCAATACACGATCCTAACAAGTGGTATCAGAGCTTTGGCTCTTGATTTACGTGTGATTCAATCGTTTTTGATACAAAAATTTTGTTTTTCACTAAAAACACAATCTTTTTGTGTCAAACGGTGTCTTAGACGTCTCCTGTTCGTAAAGTTT
>BJCM01151872.1:0-11872 GCA_018326385.1 Flaveria bidentis
TATAATTTCTTTATTTATTATAAAATTATGACCATAATTAAGAATAAACTCTATTAATATTTGTAAAACATGTGAATTGAATTGTTTGAAATTAAATGGTCTAATTCTCCTTTATCATTTATGAAAACCTTATAAGTTTTGCAATAAATTTCACTTCATAAATTATAAAATTTAGTTTGAATATAAATGGTAAACTCATTGAATTTGAATGATTAAAATAACTTAAATAGCTAACTTAAGAATTTGCTTTCTAAAATTGATAAACAGGTTTGGTTATATTTTAAAATTTGTAGATGTTACAATTGAAGTGATAAAGGCTGTGCAGGAAGGAGAAAGAAGGGAGAGGAACAGGTCCTCGGGAGGACGGGAGCGACCAGAGGCTGAGACGATTTTCTCTAAGGATGAGGAGAAGGAAGAAGAGCCTGCGTCGGAGGTGGCACAAGGCTGCAACTATGGGCATTTCAAAGATGCAAGACCCCTACCTTGGATGGTAATGGCATTGTTGCTGCTCACCGGTGGGTAAGAGAGATGGAGGTTGTACTTGACATTAGCGAGTGCCGGGAAGACCAAAAGGCGAAGTTCGCTACCCAATCGTTTGTGGACTCGTCTTTGTACTTGTGAGACAATATTGTCCAAGCCAAGGGTAGTCGGGCAATTAGGAGAATGAGGTGGTCTGAGCTGAAGAAATTGATAATTGAGGAGTTTTGTCCTCATAGGGAAATGGATAAGGTGGAGAGGGAGTTCTTGAGTTGGAGGCAGGAACCATGACACATCAGCAATATACCACCAAGTTCAATAAAATAACACGACTGGTGCCGGATAAAGTGGCACCTCTGTCACAAAAGATTAAGAGGTATATCCAAGGCTTGCTAGTGGATATCGGTAGGCACATGATCGCTGACCGACCGAGCACGTTTTGGTCGGCGGTTGATTTGGCAGGAAGGTTGTATGATGAGCGAGATGTGGTGGTGGCTGAGGTGAGCAGGAAAGGCGGTGGTGACAGAAACTGGAATGGGAAATGGTTTGGACGTGGTGGAGCCGTTCCAAACAATAAGGTGGCGAAGCTGGGTGACCGGTATGTGGTCACGTCTGGTGCAAGATCGAGGAGATGTGGTAAATGCAGGAAGGAGCATTAGAGAAAATGCAAATGGGGTTCAAATATCTACTTCAAATGTGGGAAGCCTGGTCATATGGCTAGAGAATGTGGAGTTATAAGGTGTTATAACTGTGGAGAAAATGACCATCTGAGTAGGGATTGGAAGAAGCCAAGGGCTGAAGGTTCAGGAGCGAAGAAGGCTTGGGGAGAAGGGTAGAGGGCAAGCGCTAGAGTGTTTACGATGACTCAGGAAGAGGATTGGACGGACCCTGATGTCATGTCGGGTACGTTTCTAGTAAACTAAACTTTAGCTTCCATGTTATTTGATTCTGGTGCTAGTAAAAGTTTTATTTCTGTTGCTTTCTGTGCTAAATTTCCTATTAGTAGTAGGAGTATAGATAAGCCCTTCGATGTAGAAACTGCCATAGGTAAGTCTACCAGGATCTCTGTGATAATAGAAGGTTGTGACGTAGAATTAGAAGGTCACAAGTTTCATGTTAGACCATTCATGATGACTTTTGGCGGATTCGATGTAGTCTGAGGAATGGATTGGTTGGCGGTTTACGAAGCAAACATTGTGCATCGCAAGAAGATGATTCAGTTGACAGCGCCTGACGGGAGTTTGATGATAGTTTACGGTGATCGATTCACGATGATCCTAAAAGTGATTTCGATGGCGGTGGCGGGAAAGTGCATGAGGCGTGGATATAGTGCCTACTTGGCCTACATGAAGGATAGATACGCCAACACCACAACTGTCCGATGTACTGGTTGTGTGAGACTTTCCAAACGTCTTTCCAGAAGACTTACCAGGTGTGCCACCGAACCACGAGATCAAGTTCCAGATTGACCTGATACCGGGTGCCCAACCTGTTGCTAAGGCGCCGCATCGGTTGGCTCCAACCGAGATGAAGGGAATAATGGGGCAACTATAGGAGTTGCTTGATAAGGGGTTCATTAGACCGAGTATCTCTCCTTGGGGTGCTCTGCTCCTATTTGTATAGAAGAAATATGGTACTATGAGGATGTGTATAGATTCCATGAGCTGAACAAGTTGACAATGAAGAATAGATGCCCGTTACCGAGAATTGATGATCTGTTTGATCAGCTCCAAAGTGCCAGTTGGTTCTAGAGGATAGACCTTCGATCTGGCTATCATCAATTGAAGGTGAAGGAGTAGGATATTCCTAAAACAACTTTTCGCACGTGTTATGGACACTACAAGTTTCTCATTATGTCTTTTGGATTAACCAATGTGCCAGCTGCTTTTATGGACTTGATGAATCGAGTGTGTTGGCCGATGTTAGATAAATAAGTGATTGTGTTTATTGTTGATATCCTGATTTATTCTAAGAGTGAGGAGGAGCATGTCGATCACATTCGGGGTGTGTTGGAGACATTGAGAAAGGAGAAGTTGTATGCTTAATTCTCTAAGTGCGCGTTCTAGTTGCACGAAGTTAAGTTTTTGGGGCATGTTGTGAATCCCGAGGGGATCATGGTGGATCCGGTAATGGTGGAGGCGTTGAGGCAATGCAAGTCACCAAAGACGCCATCCGAGATTCGTAGTTTCTTAGGTTTGGCGGGCTATTATAGGAGATTTATCCAAGACTTCTCTAAGATAGCTTCTCCGTTGACTAAGTTGTCCCACAAGGATATGAAGTTTGTATGGGGTCAAGATCAGGAAAAGGCTTTTGAGGAGTTAAAGGCAAGGTTGACTCAAACTCCAGTCTTGTCATTACCCGAAGGGAGCAAGGATTTAGTGGTTTATTCAGATGCTTCCTACTCGGGGTTAGGATGTGTGCTAATGCAAAGCGGAAAGGTTATAGCCTATGCATCCCGATAGCTGAAGGTTCATGTGGTTAATTATCCTACTCATGACTTGGAGCTAGCAGTTATGGTCTTTGCGTTAAAGATTTGGAGGCACTACCTATATGGGATGAAGTGCACCATATTCACTGACCATAAGATCTTGAACTACTTCTTCAAACAAAATGATTTGAACATGAGGCAGAGGAGATGGTTGGAGCTTATATAGGATTATGATTGTGAGATCCATTACCATCTAGGCAAGGCCAATGTGGTGGCAGATGCCCTTAGCCGAAAGGAAAGACCCGAGCCAATTCGGGTGAAGGCTTACCAGTTGATTATGACCTCTGATGTGATGAAGCAGGTCAAGGAGTTTCAAGATGAGGCATTAAAGGAAGATCATCTTAACTTCGAAAGGATGAGAGGTCTAGTCACGGAGTTGGGTGAAAACACTCTCGGTGTTAGAACCCTATTCAAACAGATGTGGATTCCTCGTCACGGGGATTTACGTGGGAGAATTATGGAGAAGCTCATAAGAATCAATACTCCGTTCATCCCGATGCTACAAAGATGTATCAAGACATGAAGAAATATTATTGGTGGTCAGGTATGAAGCGTGATGTAGTGGAGTACGTGAGTAAGAACCTTACTTGCTTGCAAGTGAAGGTGGAGCATCAGAAGCCATACAAGAAGATCCAACCTTTGGACATACCTGAGTGGAAATAGGAGCATATCACCATGGACTTTATTAAGAAGTTGCCGCGTACCGTGAATGGGTATGATGCCATATGGGTGATAGTTGATCGTTTGACGAAGAGTGCTCACTTTCTACCGACCAACGTGATGTATTCTTCTGAAAGATTAGTGGATCTATTCATAAAGGAAATTGTAAGTCACCATGGTGTATCAGTGTCTATTGTGATGGATCGCGACACTCGGTTTATAGCCAAGTTTTGGAAGAGATTTCACGATGCTATGGGGACGAGGTTACATATCAGTACGGCTTATCATCCCTAGATAGATGGCTAGTCTGAAAGGACCTTTCAGACGCTGGAAGATATGCTTTGGGCATGCGTCATTGATTTTTGAGGAAGTTGGGATGACCACTTATCGTTAGCTAAGTTCTCATATAACAATAGATATCATGCCAGCATTGGTATGCCCCCTTATGAGATTCTATACGGTAAGAGATGTAGAACACCCGTCTATTGGGGTGATATTGGTCAGAGAGAGTTGGGGAGTATAGAGGTGATCAAGGCTACCAGTGAGAAGCTTGAAAAGATCAATGCCTTCATGAAAGCAGCCAAAGATAGGCAGAAGTCATATGCCGATAAGAGATGAAGACCGATTGAGTTCCAGGTGGGTGATAGAGTTATATTGAAACTCTCACCTTGGAAAGGTATCATTCGGTTCAGAAAGCAGGGCAAGTTGACCCCAAGGTACATAGGGCCTTTCCGAATTATTGCTTGAGTAGGGGAGGTGGCTTATAGATTGGAGTTACTAGATGAGTTAAGTGGAATTCACCAGACATTCCGTGTATCTCATCTGAGAAAGTGTTTAGCTAAAGAGGATATAGTCGTACCAATGAAAGATATCGAAGTAGATGAACAACTCAATTATGTGGAGAAACCAGTGGTGATCACTGATCGTAAGGAGAAGAGGATAAGGAATAAAGTAGTTCTTCTTGTGCGTGTATAGTGAAAGCACAGAAAGTGAAGAAAAAAGAGAGAAAGCTATAAAACCCAAGTTGAGTGGTAAAAAGTGTCCAAAAGGACAAAACTTTCAAAGTTGGTGAATAAAGGTGGTATGATTGCCCATTTTTCTCACACTTCACTATTGTCATCGGATTTTTAGAGAGAAGTTAAGAAAGTTTTCGGATATCTGAAGAACAAGAAGAAGAATCTGAATTCAAGGTAAGAATTCATGGTTTCGTGATGTTTTAACTGGCCTTTGCCTTGGTTGTATGCTTATGTGTGTTTATGTGTTCGGGTGTGTGTTTTTGGTGGGTTTTAGTTGTTGAACTTGTAGCAAACGGGTTTTGAAGGAAGTCATACCCAAAGGTTGCTAAGGTGAGTTCTAGAACTCCTTTTTTTACTTGTTTTGAACTAATTTGGGGTTGGAAATGCATGTATGAACGTTTTCATAAAATGGGTTTTCACCTGTATGTATGTATGTGAATATGTTTGCGGGTGGGGTTTGATTTGGGTGTTATTATGATTATGATGATGTTATGAATGTGTTTTTATAGCTTAAAATGTAAGATTTAAGCTAGAACATGTTAATGATGATTGGGGACTGAATTATGTTATTTAAGTGTGATTTAGACTTCCCAATGTCCTAAATAGTGGCCCATGCGCCCGATGATATAAACTACCTAAGTGTTCCCATGCGCCCAAAACCCCATGCGCCCAAATAGTAGCCATGCACCTGGAAAAGGCTGAATTTGGCTAAATGTCCTGACGCCTAGAAAGCCCATGTGCCTAGGCACTCATGCGCCTGCATAGTGCCTATGCGCCTAGGATTTTCCCAGAATTGGCTAAGTGTTGCCCATGCAATAGTGCCCAGGCACCTAAAATTTTTTCATGTGCCCAAGTGTTCCCCATGCGCCTGCATAGTGCCCATGCGCCTAAGACTTAGATTATTTATCTGATTTTTGGGGAAAACGTGAAGTGTGGGCTTTGACTTGGGAGGTTCTTGGGTATATGTAAGTTGACTTTTTGAAGTCATAGATGATGTGACGGGTGATGTATGATGTGGCATGCATGATGACGTGTGATTGATGATAATGATGTATGATGATTATGTATGTTATGTATGATATGTCTCCTTATGTTCGTTATTACGTATGATAACGTGACTTTACGTGGTGTGATTATGATAATGAAGATAAAGTATTATCTTAACAAAGTGAAAGATTTAAGACAATGAAAGTGAAACATATTGAATGAACGAATGAAAGCCTTGTAAGCAAAAGAAAGGAGGTTCACAACTCATTGTGAGTTGTTAGCTCAATTGTGTGTGTGCGGGGTGCGATCTTGGCTAACCCTTTAGGGTTCACACACAGGGGGAGTTAGTCTATGTGACTACTCAACACGTGCGATATGTGTGATATGGGGTTTGTTAGGTCTAGGATCAATAGATCTAGTCTAGTTTGTATAGGCTTAGTACTTGATTAATATGTGTAATGAATGTTTGTAATTCATTATTGTGTATGCATTATATGTATAGGTCAACCCATATATATGTGTGTTGACATATGTAAGTTTGCAAGTGAAAAAGTATAATTGATGGATTCATGAAATTGATCAAGTGTAAGAAACATCTACGGATGAACATTTTGTTCTTCCGTAGTTATGTTTCTTACAAGTAAATTACATCTAAAGATCTTCTGCGGATGAACAATCAAATCTGAGGAACCAGTGCTTGGGAAGAACAAGTTTCCTTCAGAAGAACAAGTTACCACGGAAGAACAATTTTCCTTCGGAAGAACAAAACTCCTATGGAAAAACAATTACCTATGGAAGGCAATATTCCTGCGGGGTACAAACACTTGTATTCAAACAATACAAGTGTTACAAGTCAACAAGTCAGTTATACGAATCCCAAGAAATCTGGTGATTCCTTAACAGAAACAATTCCAAATCTCAAGAGATCTGGTGATTCCTTAAAAGAAACAAGTGTGCCTATATATATGGATCCTAGCTTTCACATCACCAACACAGTTTTGACAATGGAAAAACATCACATCAAATCACACAACCAAACCCTAGCAGCCGTCACATCATCAAACACAAAAATCAATATCATTTGTTTATTTTTTATTTGTAATTATTAACATGTTTTAATGAAATACATTTGAATTTGTAACACCCTAGAAATTCAGCCCAATAAGAAACCTTAAAACATTATGGGGCCCAGTAAAGGCCCGCATTGATTTGGGCTTACCGAAGAAAACTTAGAGAAGAAACTAATATTTCGGGCACATTCAAGGCCCAATACCCATTTACCATCTAAACAAATAAGTGATCATAAAATAATAAATTGATATGTGATTCGAAGAAACTATGATAAGAATCCAAACTAAAAATAGATTCAAATCCCATACTGGGTAAAGTTCGGTAATCTAACACGTGCTAACGTTTAAGTTACATCGGAATCTCCTTATAATGGCTTGATATCCAACTAAATTCATTTAATCATGATACGTATTGTAAATGATGGTTGCTAAAAGATTCTAAATCAAACGTGCATAATCAACTGTGATACGTCGGAAAAATGCGAATACTAGACACGCCGGTATTTTACTGATATCTAATACGTCAACGAAGCCCTATAACATCGTAAATATTTATCTAATTATTAAATTTATTATAACATTCTAAATTAGAAGTGAGACGTTTATCCAGAGCAAATGTGACTCGAGACGCGACCGAGGCGTGTATTGGCCTGAGATTTAGTCAAACCTGAGGATTTGACGATAATTACAACAAATTGTTTTATTTCATGCAGAAGTAATTGGATATATCTATCATAGGTCTTCTAACGAAATTCGATCCAAAAGACTGGTTTTTACGCGATAACGAAGTTTTTAAAAAAACGTATGCGTGATTTTTAAAAGAACCCCACCTAAAAACCCTGGGTATTTAAGCAACTTTTCCACCTTTTTTTCATTTTCAATCCCTATAAACCAAACAAAATGCTCTCAAGAGGCTGCACTAGCCGCAACCGTCGGAGCTGGAGGCTCCACGACAGAGCCGCGGCGGCGGACTGCGGCTTCTGGCGAAGTCTCAGCCTACCCCCACTAAAAAGAACGCCCTGATCACGATGGTGATGGTGGTTTCTTCTGATTCGCAACGACGAGGGAGATATAGAATAGAGAAGAGGGCAGCGACTAGGGTTCCGGTGGGGTTCCGGCCACCATAGCCGGTGGCTGGCGGCGAGTGCCCCCCATGCTCTTCTTCCTCTCGATGAGATCTTTCCAATGGTGGCTGCTGTGTTGTTTAATTCGTGGTGGTTTGAAAGTTATGGCCGGTTGAAGGTGGCGGCAGCTAGGGTTTTGGTGAGTTGGCGGTTGCCGGCCGCGGCAGTGGCAGCCAAGGGCCGTAGATGATGATGGTTAGTGGAGCTGACTGAAGGCTGCTCTTGTGGTTGCATGTTGAATTACAGAGGAGATCTTCAAGATTTGGTTAAGTGGGGTTATTCCGGCGAGGATTCAGGCCGACCAAGGGGTAACTGGTGGCGGCCAGTGGCTAACCATGGTGGACAGTGGCTGCATGTGGTGGATAATAGTGGTATGAGTTATAACCAAGGTGTTTGGTAACACATGTTGCGGTTTAGTTGCGTTTGGTTACGAGATAACAATGTTGCAGTGTTGTATCTAATCTTGGTGTGTTTTGGTTAGGTTAAACCTTGGTCAAAGCTGTTGGTCAAAGCTGGTCAAATTGGTCAATAGACACTCAACGAGATGCGGGTCGGCTCAAGCGGGTTCTAGGACGCGTTACGGGAACGTTAGGTATAACCGTGCATTAGACATCCATATACGTTAATATAATGATTATATATTAACTTGTATGTGTTGAGCTTCAAATATGTATAAAATGTTAACTAGTTTATAAATCATCATGATGGGTGCGTAAATTGGTAATAACATGAGCAATCGCATAATGAAAAACAACTTTGGGAATATATTCATATGAATAAAGATATTAGAAACATATATGAAGTTATCCCAATCTCGTGACATACGAAATCCTTATAAGACGTAAGGATGATTAAAAATATATAAAATGCAATTGTACATATATAAATATATATTTATGCAATAGATACTTTAGGTTAACGGATATTCACGCGTATTTATTTAAGACTAATAATTCTATACTAATCCATCGTCTTATTATTATTAATAGTCAATAATCTTGTTATTAATGGAATAAATATTATTTGCTGACCCTCTTTTTATTCAATATAATGACAACTATTATTGATATTTAAATTATCCTAGCATCATATTAACTACATTATTAGTAGGAATATATCTATATAATTATAGAATATGGATGATCTTTGAAGGTGTACTTACACTTATTGTTTAAAACATATTTTTGGTTTGCATTAAATGAGTTCAGCGGAATCTAAACATATCTATCCGTGAACCATCTAAGTAACATATAATTAATAAGCTAAGCATTTTAACAGCCTAAGTTAGGCGATCTTAAAAAGTATATATGCTATGCGCGCGAAAATAACATAATATCATGACATAAGAGTTTAAATCCATAATATTTGATGAATTGTAGATTGCTAATACTACCCAACATTTAGAGGTTTGACCACCTGCATACCTATACAAGTATCACACATTTGAAGAATCAATTTAACGTAAGGTTATAAGCGTAAGCAATATAAACATCATTTGGAATATTATAGAGTACTTATATCATCAATAATAATTATCTATAAAGATGTGGAACCCTTAATATCAACCGTTTACTTTTACATTCATTATGCAAAGAATCATTTCTCGATTAAAAGCATTTATTAACCTAATACGCACAAATTTGTACATGACAATTAATCATTTCACAAGAATCTAAGGTACTTCAAGGATACTAATCATTAACCTTAAGTTAACTAAAGAGCTCAACCGCACGCATGTGATTACATCGTGCTAATTCTAAACATACATCTTATATGTTCAAATTAGGATATCATCGTTGGTGACCTTCACTTTTTGTCAAGCTGAGAATCTATATAAAGATACCAGGTGAGTTCTAGTGATCCCCTTTTTACTACTTCTTTGGGGTGAAACATGCTCTGTTATTTATGAACTATATTGGTGCTTTACTTGGTGATTGTATGTGGGATTTATGGTTACGTGCTGATACTTATATCATGATCATTAATTCTTTCATGAACCACTTGTTTTATATGGATAGATCTATTTGGAGAATCCCCCACAGACAGTGGCTTCCGTTCTAGGAAGGGTACCCCACTGAGATCCTGAGGGGTCGTTTGTGGCATGTGGCAGGTTTTGTTAAGAAACTATGGTGAACCATCCGGGCAGGTATGGTACACTGGTTTAGGGCTCAGTTCTTCCTTTGGGAATAACCAGTTAAACACAACTTTAGAAGAGGCCAACCGGGACTGAGTGCAGGGTTGATTATGATTCTCCCACGATGTTGAAACTATGATTCATTCCTTTTTATCAAATGAGGATTTGTTAAGTCCGTTTTGTTTTTTTTAAACTTTAAGCCTTTGAACTCACCAACTTTATGTTAACACAAAAACCTTTTTGAGCATGTCTTCAGGTACAGCTAGGGAAGTTAGATGAGCTATAGAAGATGTCCAAAGCCGAAGCAAGAATTGAGGGTAGATGTTGAAGGCAAAAGTTGAGTCTAGAAGCCTTAGTTACGAAAGCCTCAAGATATATTGACCAAGTGATTACTCATGATGCCTATAAATTTTTGATCGAGATGCCTTGTCTGTTGAAACAAACAAACATCCTAATGTAAATAGTATGAAAAGCTTTGTAATAAACCATTTAGTTTCCGCTGCATTTTAGGTTGTTGTTTACCAGTCTTTACGTCCCGCCTCTCTGGGCCCGGGGTGTGACAAATTTAATATTTGTTCGATCTTTAATTGTGTTTCATTCATTGTGTTCTTAAATATTTATTGATATTGAACTTTAATACAAACAATTAAACCAAGCCAATGTTGATTCCGCAAACGTTGACTTGATTTCAACCAACGTTGATAATTCCTGATTGCGATCCAAGGATTCACAGGTGGTATCAGATCCAAGTGGTCATTGATTTAGATCGATTGATCTATTAGTGTTAGTTGTGTTTAATTGTCTTCAAAAATTTCTTTATATTTTCAGTTTTTACTGATTGGGTTTATCTTTTCTGAGCAAAAGTTTGTGTTATATTTAATCTGTCATTTAACTTGGATCTATATTCAAATCAATTGAATACCATATCTTAGTTATTGATCAAAATTAATAACTTGTTCATACCCCTTGAAGAAATTCATTAGTTAAAGTCTTAGATCTTAACTAATCATGAGCAAATTTGGTGGATCGTCTTATCAACCGTCAAAGTTGGAAACAAAAGCAGATTTTAAATCCTGGAAAATCTAGTTCAGGAATCATGTAAATTTTACAGATTCTGACCTATGGGTTTCAATAACATAATGTCTGAAAATTCCACCCACCCTCGGGCCGAATTATAATGATAATAATCAACCCATAAGCACGAAAGATCTGTCACCTGATGATATTAAGAAGGTTAAAGTTGATATTAAAGCATACAACTTGCTTAGAAATTTTGAAGGCATTCAGTGGTACCACACAACACCCAGTCGCACGACTTAACCTCTATACGCACGAATCAACCTTCATTCGTACGAATCAGCTTCATTTGTACGACTGAACCTTCATTCGTACGATTGGCCTTCAGTCGTACGATACACACACAGTCGCATACATTCATTTGGTCGCATGACTCAATCGCACACAACATTCATCCGCATTGACTCAATCGCACACATCATTCATCCGCATTGACTCAACCGCACACATTCATTCGATCGCATGACATCCCCAGTCGCACGACTCAGTCACCCGAATGACACAATCGCATGACTCACCCAGTCGCACAGCTCAGTCGCATGATAGACCTAGTCGCCTGAACTGCAGGTTCACGACTGCTGAAGTGCAGAGCAGCCTTAGGCTGCCTCGAGCATGAGTTTTACACAACAAGGACTTCCAGAAACACACTACAAACACACATAAACAAGAAGCACATGCAGAAAGACATCACACACACCCACACGACCTCTTGTGTTCGGGTTGACCCGAACACCCGAAACCCTAGAAATGGACAATAGTAAAACGAGCAGGAAAGGGACAACCAAGGTCATCTACCTGCAAGGATGGAGTAGACTAGGTTGTAGATGAAGTCTAGACGA
>BJCM01151873.1:0-13774 GCA_018326385.1 Flaveria bidentis
TTATATAGGTTTGAGGTTGTTGTGCATAGTTCTTAGTCAATAATGATTGAGAAATGTGTTCAACCTAGTCGGGTGAGTATTCATGCTAATGGACCATACTTATGGACCATACTCATGAATATATCATGCTTATGGACCAGTCGCATGACTGAACCAGGAGACTGGATCAGTCGTATGATTGAGACATAAGATTCACTCAGTCGCACGACTGAAACTTCAGTCGTGCGTATGACTCAATCGCATGATTCAGTCACACGACTGAACCATGCTAATGGTTCAGTCGTACGAATGGAAACTACAAGCCAATAAAAACCACTTAATTTGTGGAAAATCATAACTATTCGAGACACTTCATAACTTATCAAAATCCTAGTCGTCCAGAACGTCCAAGACAGCCAATCCAACTTCAAAGTTCGTTCTTGATCGATTCCTACTCATTCTTAATGTTTAGCTCATTCTTATATCGATCGGGTTATCATTCTCACTGATTGGATCACCAATCAAATAGGATTCCGCACTCTTTGATTTGGTTTCATGCAGAATCGGTTAGTATTCCGTACGTACACGGTCCTGACAAGTAGACCTAATATAATGTTTGCAAATTGTATCTATGCAAGATATCAGGCAGCTCCAAAGGTGTCTCACCTAGTTGCTGCCAAGAGAATTATTAGATAGCTCTAAGGAGCACCTAAACTGGGTCTCTGGTATCTAAGGAATAGCAATTTTAATCTCTATGGCTATTCTGATAGCTACTATGGTTGTTGCAGCATTAACAAGAAATCAACATCAGGAGGATGTCAATTTCTTGGTGGAAGGATCATTTTATGGAAATGCAAGAAGCAATCCTATGCCTTAACATCTATTGCTGAAGTTGAATAGATAGTTGTTGCTAGTTGTTATGCTCGGCTGCAGTGGATTCAAAATCAGATGATAGACTATGTATTCAACTTCATGAGCACTCTTATCCACATTGACAACAATAGTGCTATCTCTATTACAGAAAATCTTGTCAAGCACTCCAAGACAAAGCACATTGACATCAGTTATCATTTCATTGGAGATATTAATAGGAAAAATCTAATTAAACTAGTCAAAGTTGATTTAAATGAACAATATGTTGATTTGTTCACCAAAGCATTTGATGAACAAAGATTTAAGTATCTTATTACGTCTATTGGGATGATAAACATTGATTAGTCCATCTCATTTGAAAACCTTTTCAAAATGTGTCTTGTCTTTGTCAATACAATCTAAGCCATGTTACAAAATGTCTTTCTTCAAAATTTCACTAAGTATAAATTCTTCCGAAGAGGAATTAACCCTTGGAAGATGTCATATATATCTTCTGAAGCTAAATTCCTCCAAAGGAAATCTTATCTTCGGAAAAGTTTTTAGTCTCGGAAGAAGCTTTTTTTAAACATTTCAGATCCACTTCTGAAACTTAAAAAACTTCTTCACTTTGAAGGCCTTCTTACTCTCGAAAGTAAATTCGATAAATTTACCTTTGAAAGTACTATTGGCTTCGGAAGAAGATTACCTTTGGAAAATTTTTATACTCAGAAGAAATCTTTACAGTGTAACGTAAATCTTTTGGGCCCCACACTGTAAAAAGGTAAAGATTTTCTTAATAATGTCGGAAATTTTTTAAATGGATTTTATCTTACCGCCCTTGTCACATTATACCCCAAACCATCACTTCACCTTATCCATCCACCATTTTCACCCATTTAAATACTTACGGCTCTCTTCGTTTATCTTTTTACCAATTTCACTACCCAAAGCTTCCTTCATCCTCAATTTACCTAAATTCAAGCTCTTTTCCTCTGTAACTTTCTCATAAAAATGGCACTAAACTCTCAGCATAACTAAGTCACACTCCTTGACTCTTCCAATGATGTCGACTTCTCTGAAATCATCTCCTTCCTTGCCCAATCCACCTACTACACGGACCTAACTGTCAACCCCACTATTTATTCAAACCACATGGCCGAATTTTGGGGAAACGGACAAATTGTACCCTAAACGGAGTTAGGATTCTTAGGTTGAGCATTTGCGGTCAGGAACTGATCATATCTGAACAAATCATCAGGGAGCATCTAGAGCTACATGATGAGGGCTCTCCTACAGAGTTCCCTAAAGCAGACCTGGATAACATATATACCCAAATGGAATATGGTGGTGATGTGAGCAAGTCAACCATGTACAAGTTCAACTTCTCTTATAACTAGAAGTTCTTGCTTCACATAGTCTTTCACTACTTGTCAAACAAGTTTGGGGGATTGGATCAAATCCCATATGAACTATGGTACCTAGTTCATGGGTTGGTAAAAGGCCTCAGGTTCAACTATTCAAGGTTTGTGTTGTCAAAGGGAGACATTTTACATGCATCCCCGATTCATTCAGCACATCATCAACTATGAGCTGGACTAGAGTAAGCTTGTCTGTGCAACTACTCTACCTATCCCTCACATGAGGCCGAGCATCTTCAAAGTACTGAAGAGTGTGTCCACCAACTTCACTAGGAGACACACTACACTTCTTCCAAGTATGATTGAGCACATATCTCCTATTGACATCCTTGTTAACCCCATAGGTGATGAACCCACACCAGCAATGACTCTTACAATGCCAAATCAACCTTCTCACCCCCATTAAAATTACCTATCATAGACGATCCAAACGAACCTTGTTTAATCTCCACTAATTGAACAAGTCCCCCCTTTTCAATCTAAAAAGGCTAGAGTGGAAACATAGGCTCCAACTCTGTTTGAGGTCCAACCTTCCTTCACAATTGACCTTAATATGGGTATTGAGTCTCCTCAGTCTCAATCCCATGAGCCTGAAACCCAAACTGAAAAAACCCTCAAGATCACTATACTCTCCTGAGCAGCCAAAAAAGGACAGCCTTCTCATAGGCTCAATGCCCTTAGACATTGATCAAGGTCCTAGGTCAATCGACATAACCTCTATATCCTTTACTGGCCTATTAATAAGAACTTATGAAGAGATTATCTCTCTTCAAGGCCATGAGATTGATCCACAACACCTATCTAAGGATCAACCAAGCCTAGAGAGACCTCTAATCTGGAGGGGACTCATATAGATTCATTTGCCACTACTAAAGGTGCCTCATTGGACCCTCAGGACAATGGTAACATCTCTAAGACTGAATCTATGGCAACCGTGCCCTTTGATGACTCGAAAGAGACATCACTAGGCAGGGGAACCAGGGCGCCAACAAACCACATCTGGTGGTGAGGATGCACATACCAGATATGTTACCTTATCTCCCCATGATAATTCTAAAGAATATGAGGGAAGTCTGCAACTCACCATAAGAGACCTACTTTCAAAAGTCTTAAACCTTGAATCTAGGGTTAAGACTTTAGAAGACAGATCTGCAACTCAACAACTTGAGATAGAAAATCTCAAGGACAAACTAGCTAAGAAACAGACTAAGAGATCTGTTATGCATGTATTAATTCAAGTCTCTTTGACCTCTTCCTCTAGCTCATCAAGCTCTCAAGATGATGCTACCAAAAAGGGGGAGAGTGTTCAGAGACAAGCACAAGACTAAGCACAAAGTTTAGCTCTTTCTACATTGACTTCAAGATATCTTGCTCAGCAAGCAATAGTTTTCCATAAGTCTCCTCCAATCATTCTTCAAGTGGATCCAAGGATGCTCAAAGATCTAAATAGGTTCTTTTCCAAGTTCCTGATAGGATCTTCTATTGAACAACCGAGTCTGGATGTTGTTGTGGCATACTTTGGAGCTGAAGAGCTTCAAAGGTTGAATGCACCATCTACCAATGTCAATGAAGTTGGTCAACCTAAGGTCTACATTGAACCTAAGATTGATTTCAAAGGGGAAATGAGGTCTGATGGCCCAGCAACCAAAATAGTTGGGATAGATAGTACAATCCCACAGACTTCCGAAGCTGAAGTTAAAGCCTTGGAAGAATCTCTTCAAACTGCCAAAGCTAAGATACAAGCTGTGGAAGGGTTATTTTTTCTATCCGATCTAATTATCACAGATGCAAATCTTGAACTAGCATCTAAGGAAAATAGTGAGGAATTTCTTAACTTACCTCTCACTTAAACACCATCATCACCTCATGCTACAATCACCACCTCCCAACCTGAAACCTATGCATAAAAACCTCCCAAGTCTTAAACTTCTGAAGACATTAAAGGGAAGAGGAAGATGACTGTATAAGGGCTTCTAGAGGAAGAAAGGTTGGAGAAGCTAAAAAGGAAAGGTAGACTCTTCTAGGAAGCTACTAGGTGCAAGTAGCAAAGCAGCTATAACTAACCAGGAGGCTATCAATAATAAAAGAAGGGTGAAGATCATTGACAATCTTGTCAATCTACGAACTGCTTATGAAGATGTGCTCCTTCTACCACTAAAGGTGTTGGTTGAGTTAGAAAAGGCAACCCTGCTACGGATTGAGCAAGAAGAAGTATCAAGGTTGGCCTTAGAGGAAAAAAAGTTAAGAAAGAAAGAAGAAGTTGACCAGCTGCTTAGGAATGAAAGGATAGCTTTCCTAAGCTCCAAGGGATTTTCTCTTGAGGAATTAACTCCTCACGACAACGACACGATCTTGTGGATTTTTAAGAAAGAACAAGATCAAATGGAGAAAGAGAGGAAGAAGGCTGCTATGGAAAAGCTGAGATAAAGGGGGAAGAAATAGGAAGAAGTTGAACTTATAGCTGTCAAGAAGATGGGTGACAAAGCCTAGATGAAAGATTATATCAAGGCCCATGGCTTCTCTAGCAGGAAAGTGGGTCCAATGTCTAAAAGGAACCTGTAGCGACATATCAGTGACATCATGGCTGACATTCACTTAGGAAGAAGGAAAGAGATGTACAGAAGGGTACAGGGGATGACTTCTAAACCAACACCTATCCCTCAACCTCAACCTGAACCTACTCCTTTCCCTTTTTCCCATCAAAACCAAGCCAACCTCTAAGCCATACACTCCTAAACCCACTCCATCATCCTTACCATCTCCCACACCTATTCCATCAAAACAATCACCTCCACTACTCGTCCTTAAACCCAAATACACTCTCTAGAACCCAATCTTCAACTACCCAACACCCACTTAAGTCATCCTCTCAACCATCAAAACCTTTTTCCTTAAAAAATTCAACAAGATTAAGAGGAAGCTCATCAACTGCATTACTTTGAGCGATATCTCTTATGAGAAGGGGTCCATCAAACTAACCTTCATTGATGGCTCCTCATCTTTCCTCAGAAGAGAAAAATTCCTAGATATGATTAAAGGAACAGTGGAGCAGGCCTTGAAACTCTTGGCAACCAACTTCGACTCCCTTGGGGAAGAAGAAAAGAAGTTGAGAAGAAGACTAGTGACACTGCTGGATACTAGGAAGGGAGACAAGCTACCAACTCAACCTCACTTTCCTAGAAAGAAAATAATCTAGTGGTGGTTCGAAGACTCTTCTCATAACTTGGTTGTGGAAAGAGAGAATGGTGAGGTAAATAGGCTCAATGCCTCCTTGTTGCTACACTCAAGAAGATTTGAAATTGTTGAGTTAGCAAACCATTCTCCAATCCCTCCAACTCTGAGGTAACTGCTCACATCAGAAATCATCTGAGCAGTCATCATCTGCTTGAGCTAACTACAAGAGCCAAGATTAAAGAAGAGTTGAAGATAAGAGAGAAGGATAAAAAGGAAGGGTTGGCAACCAAAGGTAAAGCCTTTCTTCAAATGGTTGAAGGCCCTAAATTAGAATCCATAGTTAGATGGGAGTATGACTACAACTACCGTCAACTAACTCTCTTTAGAGGGCCACAAGGGTACATATCATTCAAAGTGACAGACTGGATCTCCTGTCCATGAATGATTTGTCCAAACTTCTTAGCACCACATCTTGAAAGAACAAGTAGACAGATAAGTATCTCTTATCCTTGGTGCTGAAAGTTTTGAGAAGCAAAAACAAGTGAACTTTTCATAGCATCAACCTAGGGGAGTTTGTTAGATCAAGTAAGGCTGGCGCAACCAAAACAAACACATAGAAAATTTTGGTGCAACTGACGAAGAACTTCCGAAGGCAAATGTTGACCTTCCAAATGTCAAGTCTGAAAGAACTTTCAAAGAGAAACTTCAACTTCCAAAGGCAAGGTCTTTCTTCTTCCGAAGTTCAACACTTAAAGGAATTTAAGACAATGACTTTTGAAGCACAAAGCCCTAAAGAATAACTCAAGCCTCGGAAGAAGTAGCCTCTTCCGAAGTATAAGTGGCTTCGGAAGAACTTGTTTATTCGAAGTATAAGTGGATTCGGAAGAACTTGTTCTTCCAAAGTCAGCTAACCTTCGGAAGAACCTACTATGAACCGGTGGACATAAGTATGGTCCCTCTAACACTCCGCTGGAAATCTCTGAGATACTACATGGTGCTTTCCCATGTCCATGTAGTTGACCATACTTTATTCCACTGTTTGTTTCTTATCAGTTAGTACAATTATCAACCTTAGTTGGTGACAAAAGGTAAGTCATGGACATGTCATGACTACCAAATCTTATATAGTATTTTATCTAAGATACCTTACCTTTAGTAATGTAATATTTGCTTTAGTCATAGGTTTCCAGCTATTATCAAAGTATGTCCAACTGAAGATAGTAGTATATATAGATCTCTTTGTAACTCATGTAATATGCTTGTAAGAGTCTTGTAAGGCATTGAGTTGAGAAGTAATATATACAAGTATCTTGAAAATTATCTTCTTGTGATTTGATTACTTAGTTGTAGGACCGTTTAAGGGAGTCCTAGTCACTTATAACCCACACAATGAATAGAGACAGTTTAGAACAGTTAACAGATCAAATAGGAAACTGGTAACACAAGATTGACATTTAGAACACTAGCAAATATGAGACAGAACAAGAATAGAAACAACACAAGTGTTTGGTTTTAAAGGATATTATATATTTATCACAAGTTATTTTACAAGTGTACAAGAATAAGATAAGTTACAAAGACCTGAGATACTTATACTACATCCTACAGCCGGTCATACTTTGAAGGCCAGTTGGATACATAATCTAGACAACAATAAAACCAATATAGAGTCAAAAGGCAGATTGCCTTTTGACTAGTCACTATGACATGCCATAGCTCACATCCTAATATATTACAAAAAGGATAAAAATATATAAAATAGAAAGTAAAGGACTCAAGACCTCATTGTACAGTTAGCAAAAGTATGGACCTTTAGACTAACTTGTGAAAGTTAGTGAGTCGACAGAGTTGTAGCCGAAAGGTGGTCCAGCTTTATGGTAAAGTACATCAGATTAAAGCATGTCTTCAAAAGTATTCAGAAGATAATTTGTCTTCACTTCTTGGCTTTGGAAGACTTTGTCCTTGAAACTTCACAAGACTTCACTTTATGCTTTGGAACATGTTGGTCTTGGATTCGGAACATTTTACACTTAGAATATTTTCTAGTGCATGGTGTAAAACTTCCGAAGTATTCTACTCAGCACTTAGTGCATGCAAGGAGGATAGACTTTTGGATGTTTTGGATGCATCAGCCTTATACAGAACCTTACAAACTCCCCTAGGCTAATGCTACCAAAACATTTGAAGACTTCAGATATCAACAGTCCTTATCATGATGATGACCAATCCTTTCTTCATTAGATGGTCAGGATCACTCAGACTCTCATAGTGACTTCTAATCTCAAAGAGATCATGTAGAGGTAAATTGAACATGTCTTGCCATGTGTAGACATCTTTAATACCTTGATCTTTGATTACATGCCATCTTTCTAGATTGGTAGTGTAAGTCAAGGATAAGATGTGTCTTCTGGATGCCTGAGGAGCTACTTGAATAGGAGTTGCTAAGGCTTCCTCTTGTTGCACTTCCTTAGGCTGATCTGACTCATCCTAAGGTTTGGAGGTGGATGATTCTATCTTCTTCTTCTTCTTAGGCTTTGGTTTAGAAGCCATCCTTTTCCTTCTCTTTGAACTCTTTAACTAAGAAGACTAGCCTGCAACACCTTATTAATCATCCTGGTCTTTCTCAGTTGGGTCTTCCTCTTTCATAGGTTCAGAATGAGAGGGGGTAGGACCCTACTGTGCATTAGAACATGAAGTTGGCTAAGACTCAGCAGGAGGTCTAGGTTGTGTTGTCTCAAAAGGTTCAACATTAACCTCCACTTCTTAAGGGACCTGACTTGGTGGGGAGTATAAGTCAACAAATTCTCCTTTTTTGATATTCTGCTTGATTACCCTAATATGTTCATCCATAGCGGATAGATACATAGGGCCAATTCTCCTTCCGGAGAATCCATAGAGCTTCAATAAGCTCATCATCCTTTATCTATCAGCAGACTTATTTTGGCTTTTTTGGATGATGGCTCTTGACTTGGCAGCTTTTTCCCTCATCTTTCTTTTAGTTGCCTTTTGTTCTTTGAGCACTTGAAGTTCAAGTTATTTGAAATACTCAAACTCAATTTACTCAAATCCCAAGGGAAGAAGTGAATCTTCTTGGTAGAAACCTATGGCACTCAAGTAGTTAATCATGTTGATCTTATCAGTTTCTTTATATACCTGAAGTTCTTATGGAGCCACAGTCTCTTGCACATGGCTTTCTTGAACTGGTGAGAGAGTGGAAACATGTTTGTAGAGCCTTTTTAGTCTCTTTTCCTTCTTGATCTGAAGAAAAAATCTTGCATCCTCTACTTCTTCTTCTCCCTTGACATTTCCATGTCAGCCAGTTTATTTAATTCTTCTAAGGAGAGGGAGATGATGTTATCAATATCATATTTTATGGTCTATAAGTAAGCAATCTTGACTGCCCTTCACTCAACATCTTGAGTTTTTGGTCTGGGGGCAGCCATGATTGCAGCTTCCATGAAGCCAGCAAAACCAAAAGAAGAACTTTCTCCATTTAGCTTCCTTAGCCTCTCTCTTTCCTCCTCCTCAATCGCCTTAGGATTTAGAATCCTTTTCCTTTTATCACTAACAGACCTTTGTGACTCAGGATGGAGAGAGCTTTGGCCTTAATTGCTTGGTGTGGCATCCATGCTCTTCCCAGAGAGAGGTTGAAATACATCTTCACCAGTAGGTGTCTCATCAAGGAAATGGATTTCTGAAGCAGTTGCTCGTGAGATAGGGCTCTCAGGGTCTATCACTGGGCCTTTAGTCAAGGTTTTTCCTTTGAAGCTAATCTCAGGTCTGCCTCAATATTCAGTTGACCAATGACATTACCTAATTGTCTTTTGTCTCCTTCTGAGGCTGAACTCTTCAGTATTCCTATCTTGAATCCTTTGAGCCAAATTGTCAGCTTGTCTAAATTGGCTTGCGTTGACAAGTGGCATGTTGATAAGGTCAAGACCTTCATAGTAGTTCAAGCTCTGAAAGTTGAAGACCTCTTGCTGCCCTTGAACTCTTTGAAGAATAAGGGCTCTTCTATCAGCATCATACATTTACCTTACGATGTAGTTGGAAGTTCCTTGAGGTGGAGATGACACAACCCTTGGTATGCCTTTCTTAAAGAGACTCTGAATGAAAGATTCTATAGACTCCACATCAATGTGAACTTGAGGAAGTTGTTGAGTATGAACAACTGCAAGTGAGGATGGTGAGTCCTCGGTGTCCATACTCTGTGAAGAACTCCCAGATTTTGTGATTGTAATGAATTTCTCTCTTTTTGGTAGCATCACCCACTTGCATAGGTGAGCTAGGAGTTAGGTCAATCACATCCACACGTTCTTGTGTTCTTGGTAGAGCTCTTCTTAAGGGTCTCCCAGCTTGTTTCTCCTTTAGATAGGATATCTCAAGTTTCTGATCAATGACCCTATTTTGTACCGTAGTCACCTGAGATTCCAAGTGACTAACCTTAGAGACCAAATAGGTGCATGTTATTGACAGTTTTTTCACCTTTAGTCTCAGATTCCTTCTTCTTCATCAGAAGAGTCATTGGGGATGAGATTATTGGACCAAATTCCTCAGTCTCACCACTAGCATCAGGTTCTTGGTTGTTGGTTTTCCACTACTCACTGACAGCTTCAACAAAAGTCTCAATGGGCTGAGTTGTCATGGGTGACATCTTAGTAATGTAATCACTTGCAGAAGTGAGAGCCTCTTCCACATGGACTTCTTGAACATGTTTAGAAAGATCCACCTTAGAGATAGGTGGATGATGTGGGCTAGACAGGGGAGAGGTAGGAGCACTCATCTCTCTTTGAATAAGGGAAGAGAAGAGAGATTCATGGTACTCACAAAATCCTAAGTCTTCATCATCATAGAAGCCAAGGCTAGGAGTTGGTTGGTTTAAATCTAAAGGTTGGGGATGGTAGTTTTCCCCTGAAGGTTGTTCACTTGAGTGTTGAGACTCAGAGTGAAGGCTTAAGGTTGTTAGGCTAATGAGCTCATCATGTTGAGCATGAGGAACCTCAACACCGATTCTTGAAGAGATGGGAGTGGTTTGCTCCTCAAGGGAAGTGGGAGGTCCAGTGTCCACTTTCTCCTGTGTGGGTAGTAATATGGGGGCCTGCACAGACTGAATAGCTTGTGTAGGGGTTTGTTTGGGTCTTTTTTAGTAGGTGAGGGTAATTTGTGGCTGTTTTGGTGGTTGGTAGGTAGAAAGTGTGGGTTCAACATTAGCTTGTGGTGCTAGGTTGTCACCTTGAGCAATGAGCTCAAACATTTTAGGGACAAGGGTTGTTTCTACTCCAGAGAAGCCAACAGTTGGCTTCTCCAAAATTTTAAAGATGTCGGGCTTCATCTGTCCCAATTTAAAAATATTTTCTGTTTCCTTTAACTGTGAACCTAGTTCACAGTTAAGAATGTGTTGAACATATCTAGGAAACCTATAATACTCTAAGGAGTCCAAGTTAGCAAGAAAATTTGTATAAACAAACTGAGAGTACCTGAACTTGACCCCTTGAACCATCCCATGCATTATAAAGGAGAGACCTTCAGGAATCTGGTCCCAGCCCCCATGCTTGTTAGACAAGCTGTGAATGACCATATGAAGTAAGTACTTCCACCGGGAGGAGACCTTTCCTTTCCTGAAGGTCTTGACAGAGAAATCTCCTTCATAGCCCATCTGCTGGAAGGAGTGGTTAATCGCTTCTTTAGGAAAGGACAATTCACCTTTCTTATCATCCAGCTGAAGGTGGCTGTTGATGATGGCTGGAATAATGAAGATTGCATCCCCTGTACTGTAGCAGACAGTGCATTCTCCCCATCCATGATGACCTCTTGGCGGGTCTTCCAAAATTCAAGAAAATGATACTCATAGAGAACAGGATCAATGGTAAGGGACGTGAGATAGTTGGATAGAGCAAGAAAACGGCAAACCTTTGAGAAATTAGGATTTTTCTCAGAGTTCAACAGAGCAACCTAATTGTGTTGCCTATGAAGTTCCATGGAGAAAGTTAGGTCATTTCTACGATTGAGGTTAGCCATTTTAGAAAGCTTAAAGGTGAAGTAAGTGAAGAACAAAGGCAGTTTCTGGGTTGATTTAGGTTTAGGAAAAGTTTAGATGAAGTAGATAGTGAAAAGAGGGTGAAATTGTTTGGTATATATATGAAATGGATCTCAGACAAAGTTAATGAAAGAGGATAAACTTTAAAATCCAGATGTTAGACCCACCTCTGAAAAAGTAGTTTCCTTTTTGCCCAAACGTAGTTTTTGTGGAAGTCGTAAATCATTCGAAGGTAATTCTTCTTCGGAAGTTTTGATTAAAAGCTTTCGAAGCCAAAGATATTCCAAAGAGTTTTAAAAATTTTGCTTCGGAAGAGATTAACACTTGAAAGTTTTAACGAAAACTCCCGAGAGTTCATTGCTTTTGGAAGAAAATGTTCTTTAAAATATACAAGTATGTTAAGAGGAAATAAAGCTTCAGAAGATATTGTGAAATTTTTGAAACTTAATCATATTATTTCTAAAACATTTGTGTGTTCTAAGTTGTCTATTCTATCACTTACATGAGCCTTGTTTCTCTCTGGAAGGAAAAATCTTTTTAAAAAACATTCCTTAGATTTTTTTAAAATTTTTGATCCTTCGGAAGAAATTTTTCATAATATCTTCCGAAGCCTAACTTCCTCTTAACATACTTGTTTGTTTGAAAGAACAATTTTCTTCCGAAATCAATTAACTCTCGGAAGTTTTTATTAAAACTTTCAAGTGTTGATCTCTTTCGAAGCAAAATTTTCCAAACTCTATGGAATATCTTCCAAAGCCAATTAGGCTTCGGAAGCTTTTCATCAAAACTTCGAAGAAGAAACCTTCAGAAGATTTTTGACTTCCAAGAAAACTAACTTTTCAGTTTATCCTCTTTTATTAACTTTTACATAGGTGGGACCGACATTAGGATTTCAAAGTTTATCCACTTTCATTAACTTTGTCTGAGATCCATTTCATATATATACCCAACGGTTACCCGTCTATTCACTCTCTTCTACCTTTGTACCTTTGCTAAACCTAAAGTCACCCAAAAACCGCCTTTGTTCTTCACTTTCTTCACCTCTAAGTTTTCTAAATGGCCAACCTAAACTGCAGAAACAACCTTGATTTCTCCAAGCAGCTTCACAGGTAACACAATTAAGCTACTCTTTTAAACTCTAAGAAAGATTCTAGTTTCTCAAAGGTTTGTTGTTTTCTGGCTCTATCCAACTATCTCACTTCTTTTAGCATTGATCATGTTCTATATGAGGATCATTTGCTTGAATTTTGGAAGCCTGTCAAGAGGTCATCATGGATGGGGAGAAGGCATTGTCTACTATAGTGCAGGGGAGGACAATCTTCATCACTCTAACCATCGTCAACACCCATCTTCAGCTAGATGATGAGGAAGGTGAATTGTCCTTTCCCAAAGAAATTGTTAACCACTCCTTCCAGTAGATGACTATGAAGGAGATTTCTCTGTCAAGACCTTCAGGAAAGGGAAGGTCTTGTCACACCCCGAGCGACGGCGGAATCATCGAGGCGGACGAATGTGAAATAACTGTTCATAGCACATGGGACTAAATAAGTTATAATAATATTAAATATCATTTTTATTGAACATTACAAGACAATTAAATAGATACAACACAAACAAGATATACACAACAACGTAAGACTTTCAATTAACTAAGTCCAAGTCCTATATGAGCACGAAGAGATCCTCAAGTATCAAACCTGAAACATGTTAAAAATAAAAGGTCAACTTTGAAAGTTGGTGAGATTTCCATAGTTTTCAAATACATAAGTATATAAAATATGGCAATTCATGTTGTAGGTTAGAGAACAAAGTAACTAGGGATGTAAGACAGAATGTACAATCAAACCTTGACAGATTTTTACAAGTCTCAAATTTTTACAAGTATATACAATTAGCTAAGTGTACTTGGATTAACCAAGCAGGCTTGTCAGGCCCATAGATCTATGACGTCGTCAGGCTAGCAATAGTTAATGATTGTACATATATTCCACATTACATGGTAGCTACAAAGTTCAACTAACCACAACACACAAGTAAATTGCCATAAGGTTGCAAGAATCAAACGTTTACAAGTGCAATGATTATAAAGTAACATTTTCACCCTAAAGTGTGAAAATATGAAAAAGGGGTATAGAAATACTCACTTGATATTTATAAGGTGATGATAAGAAATTAAACGAGGCTCCAACGATTTCTTTTACAAGTTACCTAAACGTATTGATTCCAAGATGAGGTTCAATAATAATATGGGATGTTTGGATAATCATGGGTGATGTTTGGACTTTGATGATCATGTATGATGTTGATGTAGGTT
>BJCM01151873.1:13794-29583 GCA_018326385.1 Flaveria bidentis
ATAAAGTAACATGTTTCACCCCAAAGTGTGAAAATATGAAAAAGGGGTATAGAAATACTCACTTGATATTTATAAGGTGATGATAAGAAATTAAACGAGGCTCCAACGATTTCTTTTACAAGTTACCTAAACGTATTGATTCCAAGATGAGGTTCAATAATAAGATTAACGATTAGACGTGAACTAGGGTTTCAATTGGAATTTTGAGGGTTCAAATAATTAGATAAAATAATGAACCGTTTAGGTTTTGATTTAGTAAAGATAGTATAAATCAATTAATACCAAGAATAATTAAAAATGATTTAATAATTTAATTTATTGATTTAATAGAAATTAAGTATAATGTGTGAAAAGAAATAATTAATTTAATAATTAATTATTTAAAACTTGATAAAGGCGATTAATTGAATACTTATTTAATGACTTTAAAATTATTTAAAATCATTTTATAGAGTTTTGAACTTTTTAAATGATTTATTATAAAGAACTTATAATATAAAACTTTAAGAATAAAGTATAATATGTTGTTTTATAAGTTAATTAAAAGTTTAAGTAGATTTATTAACTATTTATGATATAATATAGTTAGTTAAAACATTGAATAATTAATTATTTAAATAATCATTGAATAAGTAATTATTTAAATAATCATCGAACTATAACATAAAGACTAAATAATGTTTTTATAACTTTTTATTCTTAAAAAAAATAATTAGATCTAAGAGTTATAAGTGTTGAAACCTTTAAAAATTAACTTGATATTTTCTGAAATAATTTAGTTAACAAAATAATTTTTATTGTGATTTAACAATATAATACAAATTTTCTGAATTATAAAAATGTTAAGAAAACTAATAAAAAACAAAATATGGTGGAGGCCCGGTTCGAACCCGGGACCACTTAGCCATAAACCTTGCCACTTACCGGTTGGGCTACAGCCCGATCTGGTTAGAAGTTCGGCCTAATTATTTATAAAACAACAATTATCAAAACCCCCAAATTACCAAGAACCCTAGAAGGATTTGATTCCAATTAAACATCCAGATGATTATGATAATGAAATTGATGTTAGGGCTTTGTTTCCTCATGCTAAACCGAGTATAATGATGTGTATAACTTACATGATTGAGTTTGAATTAATGATCACAGGTTTAAGAACAAGCCGCGATCTGTTTGATCTTAAGTTCAAAGATTTGCAGATGATTAGCTTCAATTGATGTCATTCGTAGATTCCACAGAGGTTTAGGATTGATAACCCTTGGTCAATTGAAAGCTATGATGTTTGGAAGGTGGTGTTAGACTAAGCTGCGGGTCCGAATGAGGGTGATAATCGAATGCTTGCTTGTGTGTTTTGCGAATGAAATTAAGTGCGTATATCGTTGTACAGGAGTGATATAATCATTTACCCCCTATTAAGTATGTTCGATTTCAACGGTTTCGCAGTAAACGAGTTAAAGGTATTGATACAAGAACGGTTTCGAAGTTAACATTGCTGTAACGACGTTCAATCGAATTGATGAGAGTCATGAGATCGAAACAGGTTTTCTAGGGTTTTAATTCGGTTTAATTGCATTTTAATACAGGCGTTTTGAAGGTAGGTGGTCGCTGGAGACGGTGGTCGGCGGCAAGGAAGTCGACGGGGAGGGAAGGTGGTTTGGTTTCAGAGATTTCCAATTTTACAAGTTTAGCCCCTGAAGTTTTAGGTTTTTATTATTTTATGTAATAAAACTTTTATTTCAAGTATTAAAAATTAGCAATTCACCCCTAGACTTTATAAAACCCATTTGAATGATAAACCAAATCAATTATTTGTTAATCTTTATAAATCTCGTAAGCTTTATTATTTGATTATTTAATTTCAATAATTAGAATTTATAATAAATAGTAAATCTTTATTCATTTAATTACTTTATAAATTTTTAATAAGTCTTCACCACTTAAATATTTATTGTAAATGATTATTCACCTTAACTTTTTTTCAAAAAATATTACAAGTTATTTAGATGATTAACAAATATATAATTCACAATATAAATTATAAATTTAATGCATTTGGTCTATTTCAATTATTATTATAATTTTATAATAGAACTAAAAAAATGAGTTTTAACTTGGAAATTGGTGGATGTTACAGACTATAATACCCTCATATTTAACGGAGATCTTAACGAAGTTAATGAAGTGAATGAAATAACAACATTTGATAAACTACAATGACTGAAATGCCAAAAATAAATTGGATTGAAATGACAAATTCAACAAAATGTCATAGACGAATATGACATTTCACTCTTTCTATTAATTAGGTACTTCAATGTATGTGTCTTCATGCTTTGTTCTTGCTTATGTACGTATGTATTTCGTTCATGGTTTGTTTTAATTTGATGCGAGTAAAATTGAGAAATGATACGACTCTCTAGTGCATAGAGAGTTATGTTTTGTACAACCTTAGATTACCCATAACAAAAGGGGATGTGATGAAGGTCACGTGATGGGGATTGTAGAGGATAGGGAGATTAAGAAAAGTAAAAGTGTTAACGCATATTTATCCATTTGATTTTTTTTTATTATCCACAAGTATAAAGTAGATGCATGAAACTATTATATGTACATTGTAAATGAATCTAAAATTCAGAAATGCACTCTACATGTCAAAAAAATTAAAAATTGAAACAAATAACAAACTAGAAATATCACTGGTTGTTCACAAAAATTCTTTAAACTCTCGATAACTACTGCATATTTCATAACTGTAAACAAGAAAAAAGAACCTTTTAGTAACATGACACTAACGCTCATCACATCTACAATAGACCGGTGAGAATAAACGAGTTGCTACTTACAATCTTATTTCCTGCTATACGTCATAGTTGCTACCGATCAACTATTAATACTGACACTTCATAGCTTAAATACATCGGTGAGTAAAACCACGAAAGGTTATGCTTAGATATATGTAGCTCCTAATCAATTATTTCAAGAAACAATAGATATTGTGTGTTTTTCCGAAAATTGAAAGGTGAAAATGACTTGGATTCTAGACTTACTTCAAGTGCAATAAAGGAAAGTATGATCAATGATGATAAGTACAAGAGAAATGACAAAAAATATGTTGTTATACTTTGTTGCTATCTTAGATCCTTGTTTGAAAGTTCATGATATTAATTTGATTATAAAATATATGTGATCTAAAAAAGAGCCAGATACATCAGAAAAAGAAATTGATCAAAAAGTTGACACAATTTTTATACCTATAACGGATGAACTATTTGAATAATATGAGTATACGTATTAAAACTTGAGGTGAAGTGATGTTTCACAAAGTGGACCAAATGTTGATAACTTTCAATGGGACACAATGACATATTTTTTACCTTTTAACATCTTAGTGGATGGTGGTGTTGGGTCGATTAACACGAGATCAGGGTATCTTTGTGATGCGAAGGAAGAGCATATATATACTTGGTAAATAGGTTAAACTAGAATTAAGCTTTCCGTGTTGCGGTGGAGGCGGAAAAACATGCCAAATAACAACAGTGTCACACACCACTAACGACCATCAACACTAAAGTTGCAGTGTGTTTATATGAAAAACTTAGACCAAAACATAAAACATAGAAAAATATAACTTAGTCGATCTAAGATCTGCGCATTGTGACGAATCCTTCAAAATGAGAAAAGAGATATAAAAAATGTCGAACCACACACATTGCGTTGTGTTAACTTACCAAATTTAGAACACTTAAAAATGTTGAATCACACATGCATGCTATGTCGTGTTAACTTGCAAAACTTAAAAAACAAAACGTAAAACGATTATTTACAGAATACGAAAAATATAAGGGAACAAAGTTGAAAATATGAATGTTGTGAGATTAAATTGCAACAGATTAAAAGTTTAGGTTAAAATTAAAGAAAATCAAATTTGAGAAGTTCAATTATAAAAATGAAAAACTTTGTGTTAAAAATAAAAAATCAATTTGTTTTTAAAAAACTCTTATACATAAGATACAAAATCATTATACATAAAACGATGGTAATTAATAATATATAAATTTTTTGGGTTATCAAACAGTTTTGAAATAGTTAAATATATGTTTATTATATTATTAATAATAAATAATAATGATATTACTGGTCGCTTGTGTTCTCATTTTTTTTAATAGTTTATTGTTGAAGTGCATTCTCCACTCTTGAATCATTAATATGCACACATAATTGAATTCATAAATGAAGAAAGAAATAAACACTAATGAAGATTTGACAAAGCTATTACAACATTGGAAAAGATAAGTTAACATACGCGTCTTTGTGTCATTCATTTAAGTTATTTTATCTATAATCTTTAATGTGGTAGATATTTTAGATAAGCTGAAATCATGTCAAAGCCGGTGAAAGATAAAGACTTTTTGTTAGGTTTGTTTAACAAATATATTTTAGATGAGGCAAATAATATAATACTATATATAGTGACTGTTTAGTTAAAAAAATATCTTTTAAATGTCATTTAGATAAAAAATCGTTTCATTAAAAACCCTTTAAATAAAGTGTAGTGGTTAACTAATGTTTAGAGCCCCTATTGATGCAATAATTTAGGAAAAATTGTGTTTAGCGCCCGTTAAAAGCTTTAAGCCCTATGAATTTAAAGTCATTTTTAATTATCGTGTAACGATGTTTGAAGCTTTACTTGTATCCATGTTATCATGTTTTAAGCCCATAAAATACCCACTACGTATAATCTAAAGAGGTTAATCTTCTCGAACCACGTGAAACGAACAATAACATAAAGCTTATGAAATTTGCAAAATCTCACAATTAGATTTCTACTTAAAATGTTAGAATATTTAGATGATTTGACATAGTTTCATTGTTCACCTACACCATTACATGAATTTGTTAAGTTCAAATACATGAGAGCTGATAATAACCCTACTCAAGAAAGAATTGTCAGATTCATTTGGTTGATGCTAATATATTTAAGAGAGAAATACACTTAAAAAGGGAGAATGTCATTGTTAACGAAAGAAACTCTTCAACAATAAGAAGTCTTGATATTTGGTTATTTGATTTGCAAACGTTTGGGTATGTATGTGTTCTTATCACATACGTTACGTCCATTTGTGGTTAATAACTTAACCACGACTGCATCATATTCACTCCACCAACACTTGCTTGAAGAACCTTGCTAACTCTTTCCATCTTTACTTATTTAATTTCAGCATAAACTTTCTTTTTCTTAAAAGGAAAACCAATCACAACTAATCAATAATCACTTTTTTACCACTCTCTTTATCCTATGGAACACATTGTTGGAGAAATTATTCCACATTGCGAAAAGACACAATAATTTCAAATGGGATAAAAAGATACCAGTTTCATGGTTGGTGGAATCCAATCAATCATTCCACTTCTTGCATCATTTTTAAAACGAATCTTATCAGCCGTCTCATTCCATTTCTGATGGCCGATACATCCACTTCGAACCTGAGCTCGAGTAACAACTATGACGATCACCACCACCGGCTCAAACAGGCCGTCGAGATGGACTTCGCCTCTGGAACCGAAGGATGGAGTTCCGAGAGTTCCCTCATGTCAGAACGGAGCGTGGCAGCTAGTCTACAAGTTTTTGCGGAGAGTATGATGAAGAGACAAGTGGCGGAGCTGGAGATGATGAAGGCGAGGGAGGCACTGAGGATTGAAGCAGAGAACCGGAGACTGGAGAGGGAGGTTGAGTTGACAGAAATGATGTTAAAGACACAGTTGCAGCTTACGTCGTTTATATGTTCACAAACATGTGACCGCAAACGGAAGCGCGGCGAAGAAGATGGTAGCGAGTCACCAGTGTCCGTCGAAAGGTGAAACCATTAACTTTTTAACATTTATCAAGGATATTTTAGATACCTCATTGATAAATAAAATCTTGTAAAATGTTTGTTATGTAATGCAGGGATGCAGCAATGTTACTAAGCTTACTCAACTTCAGTTTCAGCATGTGATGAAACCCAAGTTAAGTTGGTGTCAAATTTCATGCATGTAAGATTTCTATTTGTATCAAGGTTTCTAAAGCTCTGATTACTGCTATAAATGCAAATCAATACATTTCAGATCATATATGTTATCTAAAAACCCTCACATTCAAAATACGACTTCATATTATTTACATTTAGTGGGTGAAATACTTTTTAGAGGAAGTCATACTTGGGGGGCGAGTTATGATCTCGTTTCTGGGTTGCTGAGGCAGCAAGGAGAACCTTATGTCGTTCTGAAGCGCTCTCGATGTACTCTTGGAGTGGTGGAAGAGAAGCACCATCTGCATCTTTATGCACTTGGCCTCGAATAACCTATGATTGGACAATAGTAACAGCGTCAAACTAGTTACACATTCACACATGAAAATTTTGTCCTGTAATCATAGACAATTGGTTACCTTTGACGCCCAACGCCTCTCTGCTTGTTGACACACGTCTCTAATATCCCGTCCAGACATTCTGGATAGTAAGTTATGGAGTTAGAAGCAACAAAAATGATAACTTCAACTACAACATAACTCAGGAGTTTTATGACAGACATGTATTATGCACATTGGTTCATATACAATGAAACATCAACATGAATTAGCACAGCTAGTTTTAAATCACAAGTTTCTATTCTTGTTTTGATAAAGCTTATAACAAGTTTCCCATTCCCATATTCCTATGATAATATATATTTTTGAAAGAAAAAAGTTGGCTACTTCTTTTATATGTTGTACTTCTTACATGGGATATCAACTTATTTATATCAATCTGACGTTAAAAAGTAGTTTGTTGGCTCAAAATTTATATGAGGATGTCAACGAGGGCATAGCTTGCATAGAAAAAGAAGAAAAATTAATTAAATTACAAGAAAGAGTGATTTACTCTTCGGTTGCTGCAGCAAATTCAGCTAGATCAGTCTTTGTTAAGTGTTTTGCATACTGAGCTGCTATCTCCTGACGAGTTTGTTGATCAGGTAGACCAAAGGTAATCATGGAGTCAAACCGGCTAAGAAAGAGTTGACAATCAATTAGAAAACTCCAAACTGTTTCGCATCTTCACATATACGAAACTATTTAAAAAAAACAAAGCTAATATGCACCTTAATAAAGCAGGATCAAGATCTTGTTTTCTATTAGTCGCAGCTATGACTACTACTTTTTTGTCCTGCTCAAACCCATCAATCTGCAATACACGAATAAGCATAAATATATGTGATAGATTGACAAATTTCAGTACGGTCTGTGCTAACAATCAAGGGGCCAACCCATAAGGGAAAGAAATGTTACCTGACGTAATATCACTGACAAGATTCTACGAGTAGCTTCATGAGTTTCGCTATCACGAGAAGTAGCAAAGGAATCAACCTGTTTAACAATCAGATAAGGGTGAATTCAAACATAAGAAACATATTCCTTAACAAGAGAACCATTAGGAATAGTCACAAGCACTGAGGTCTGTTTGCATCAATACCTCATCGAGGAATATAATTGCGCCATTGGGAATTTCATTGGCTAGTGTAAACACTTTTCCCAACAACCTTTCACTTTCGCCAAAATATTTCGACATGATCACCTCCAATGGTACATATAACAATGGGGCACCCTGCATAATAGAACAATATCCTTTTAATAAGCCATTTCATTTTAAATATCAAGAAAGAGAACTTAGCGCTGATGCATTTTTCAATGTAGAACCTAGAACAGATTAAACATACACACAAACAGCATTAAAATCATTCATGCACCACAATATTCAACAAAAGAACAGTAGCACATAATGGCATTGATGATATGCAGCATGCATTGAGTTGTTCTAAGAGTGTGCAGATATAACTAATTAAGTACAGAGGGCACCAAAAATGTAAACATGCAGCCATTCTTCCACAAACAAACATTTACATTCATATATGTATACGATGATTGATAAAAACATTGCTCCACCGTCTCTACATGAAACACGTAAATTTTTGCTTGCTTCAATTTCATCCAAAACTGGACATAAGAAAATAAGGTAATGACCGTCAAGATTAAGGGTGTTCGTCGAATAGGTTTTTAGTTTCTTTGGTTTCCTCGAATTGGAAACTTTTCTAAAAGTGAATTTGCATTCCCACTCCCATTTGTAATCCAAACCAAATTCTGATTTTAATTAGAAAAAATCATATCCATTTGAATTTGAAAAACAAATAATAATTCGAAAAATAATTAATTATTATATAGGAATACATATGTATGTATATAACTATATACAGAAGTATAAAATATATATACAATTTGAATTCAGTTTTCTGTTTGGTTAAAAAATCAAAAGTTTGTAACTGGTTTTGAAAACTGAAATTTATTCGCTTCGGTCTCTAAACCTAATTTGGATGTAGTTCGATTAGAATTTTGGATTTTTTGGAGTGCAATTTAAATACTAAACACCCCTATTTAAGATGTACTAAGACAGCCTCTGAAAACACATCTAGATGCATGCTCACAAAACAAAAAGGATATGAACATTGCAAGCTTTATATATAGCACCAATCAAATACTAATGGTATAAGATCACAGAAGGAAATGCATAAAATTTAGGAGTAAAAACAAAAGCAAGCAAACATAACGATTGTTTAGAATGAATAAAAATCAGAAGGAATAGCTAATGGCAACGAGACAAACAAATTACCGCTTGATTAGCTATAACACGAGCACAGGATGTCTTCCCAGTACCTGATATCAAAGCAAGACAAGTGAAGCACAGCACATTAGTTTCAGCCTATTAGTTAAGGCAACCAAGTCAAGATACACAACTACCCTTGGGTGCAAGATGGGATGAAAATTATTCTAATACCAAATCCACATACGGGTGAAATAGATCTCAACAAAGCTTTGAGGTTCAGGATTCCACATACAAAAGGACATTTTTAAAAAGACACAAAACATAAAAGGATTAAACAGAGAGCTGCTTGTAGTGCAGACATAATTGTTGAATTGGTCTTTGAAAATCACAACATAATAAAAAATGGGAACACACTTCTAAAATTTGCTTTTGCAAAACGGTACACTAAACTAAATCAATCGAATTCTTATCTAAAATATGCATATGAAAATTGGGAAAATTATCGCAAAACAGCAAAATAACTAACAAGAAAGAGAAAGTCAGAAGATTATTCAAGAAGCTAAAACTTTATCGAATCTTTTAATATGATTCAAGAACATAGAGTGTGAATGACAGGACTATTGTGTTACGACCTTGGGAAATATTACTACATTTTAATGATTTAGGCAAGCTGTAAGGAGCTTGATTATGATATGAACTTGTTATCTTCTATGTAGAAACTCCATATATAGCATAGTTACATGCATCCAGAAAATATTCATGAAGGTGCTAAAGTCCTGCGAAAAACCTGGTGGACCTTCAAACAGTACTGCACGGGGTCTATTTGTCTCAAACTTGCACCGGGTTCCACGAGCAATTTCATCATAAATCTCGGGACTCTGCAGAGCTAACAGTATTGTGTCTTCTATATCTCTACATATAGACACTCAAAATTAAAAATATAGATCAAGTAGCGCATTTATAATAGATCCATTATTTGCAATGTTTCAACTCATGCAAGGTCACATGTACCATTTAGAAAAGAAAGGTGAAAGGTAAAACTGCATATATGTAACACATCTAATAAAAATCACCTGAGGTTATGTTACAACTACAGATGATATTACAGGAAAGAAAAGTTAAAAAGAGGCAAAGCTCATGCTACAACAATGATACTACACCCTCTAGTATGTTCAATACCTTTTCTGCTGATTATATCCAGCAATGTTTTCCCATGAAATCTCAGGCTTCGGGTACTCTACTCGAGGTTCCTTAAGTCCAAAGATCTTAACTCCCATGCCCTCTAGACTGGCTACTGACTTATCCATGGAAGGGCTACGTGGAGTATCTCCTCTCCTATCCGAAATCCTATTCTGTCCCATTCCTGCCAATTTTAGCACAGATACTAAAGCATCAAGCTCCTCAACAGTAAAGCTCCCTTGCTTAATGAACTCCATTTCCTGCATAAGTTTAGAAAAATACCGATATGCCAGCTGGTAACATATACAAAAATCAAATCTAGATGTGGTTTTTATCATGAAATCACTGTTCCGAAGAAATTATAGCCCGTGCTATGTTGCTGGTGGGATTGATGGAAGTATTATCCAAGAATGAACAAATCCAGGAAATATTATAGACAAAAGGTATGTAGTATTCCCAAGAACATATTGAATATTTTTGGTGAAATTGACTAGAACTTGAAGAGTCATGCACATTCAACACTTTGAGGAACACAGATATTTATAGGTTGTGGAGGCCAAGCAATTGCGTTAATTGTCTATCTTTGAATATACTTAGTTCCTATATTAATTAAACACTGTTATTCTTTTGGTTAAATATTAGGTCAAGCGGTTATTATGCATAATAAACACACTTTGAAGTTTGAACTTTTGTGGAAACTAGCAATGAGGGAGAAAATTAGTCCTCTTCATGCATGCTTGATCACTAACTATACATACACACATTGACACATAAATAAAAATCACGAAGAATTAAATCAGAGCATATAAATTGGAAATAGAGAAATTATAAGTTTAAAGGAGCTGAAGATAACTGGCTTATCAGAACTAATGAGTGATCGGAACACCAGAATACAAAGGTCTCCATCATTTGGATTTGCATCAGAACTGCTGTTATCCTTGGCACCTTCCTTCTTCACCACCGGACGGTTGAGTGTTAACTGCCATGCAACACCACTGGGATTGAAAATGACAAATAACCATAATTAGTGGGCGCGACTAATAATAAAATTTACAATGTGAAGTAATATAAAGTTCATGGTGTGCAAAATCATCATACTATAAAATGTACTTCAGCCATAATGATTCACTACCAAATACAAGATGAGTACCCTTACCCAAAAAATGTATTGAAGTGAAATTAAAGTAAAGCAATTATACTTACCTATCCCAAGCACGCAAATTCATATCTGAACCTGTAGCTCGCTCCTCAACTTTGACACCAAGATGTGCTACAATGTTTGAAATCAGAAGTGCAATTTCACATGTGGGAGGAATTTGAAACTTGATTGTAATCTACAGTGTAACATCAAATAAGTTGCATAAGAGATCTATTAAGAAAACTAAAAGAATCTCATCAATACGGATAATAGTTTTATTAAAAAACATGTCACACCCATAATACAGACCCTCCAGGGTACGGATAAAATTTCGAAAACATAGCATAAGCATAAGCACCATAACAGAAGACACCCATGAATCTGTCAAGAATGCCAAAGTGATCTCAATAAGTTAATAACTAACATATTACCCATTATGTTCTTTTTTTTTAAGTTGCCAACTCCAAATTCTAATGATCAATTTTAAAAATCTCCCACAGTTTGACAAACATATGGTGATTGTAAATGAACCATTGAGGTAACAAACTGGCCATTGGTAGATAAATAGATAATGTAGAGCATATTGCCTAGTTTCTAGATAACTTCAGCAAACAGATAACTAGTACAAACATCAAAGAGTTACTATTGCACAAAACTAGAAACCATCGTTCCTTAAAAACTCAAAAAATCATATAAAAAATATAAACATACAGGATGTTGTAGTAGACTGATATGCTATATGGAAAGTGGTTTCCAGAAAGTTGGCATTTCCATATTCTCATGATTAAAGAAGGTGGTCTCACCGAATTGATATATCAAAGAAGTTGTTTCATCTAGCAAACTTAACATCATCCTTATCAAGCTGATAATATAGTGTTATAGTTGGATTAAAATATTCAAAATCAGTTAATAATCTGACATTTAAAGTTAAATATATGGTTTGTTTTGAAGCACCAATAAGCTCTCAAGTCACTACTACCTTAAACATTACCAAATTTACAGAAGAGTCAAGAGCAATCTGAGTGAAACCAGTTTAGCTGCGGTCATCATACAAGTGTAGAGAAACACTTCACTTAATCTATAATACAGAATCTAGTTAGAGCCTAAGGATATACAACTACAATATGATTTATTAAAAACTATAAACCCTGGACAAACTTCAAATTTGATAAAGTGTGTTGGAGATAGAATGCAAATGAATAACCTTCTGGCCCTTCACAGCGATAGTAAACCGAGGATAAGAACCATACTGCATCCCTTTGCGTTTGAGCAGATTTTCTAATCGAACTCTTTCTTGCTTGGCAATAGCCTCCATATCAACATGTGTTGAAGGTGATTCAGGTGGCAAAGGTGTTTTAGCCTCAGCCTGTACAAAAGCAAATCTTAATAATGGACTATAGAGCTATGTAAACCAATTTGTAACATATAAAATACCCAACCAAACATGATGGCACTCGTCTTCACAAAACACTTGAAATATAAGAGATACAAAGAAACACGTGACTTGCTAGTTGGTCCAGTGTGAAGCAAAAATCAGATCATTAACATTGGTTATTGACAGTTCACAAAACAACAATTTCATACAAACCTCGGAGTCCGCATAGGCTACATCTACTAGGCCAAGTCCAAATAGCCCAGCTAGCATAGCAGGTAGAATATCTAATCCATGAACATTTGCTGAACCCCATGACTTATCATGGTAAGGGTGGCTGTTGTGCTTGAAAATACCTGCAGACACCAATTATGAGCCTTTGAGAAGACTACCACTACTCAGAGAAGTCCAGTCGTGATAATAACAAGGACACCATCATTATAAAATTTAAATATCTCTTAACCTCCATCCCAATAGACAAACTAACTTTAAAGCCACACAAACAGCAACTAAATCTCCAGAAACCCTTAGTGAAAGACTTAAAGTGCATCTCTAGTAATATAATGGAGTGAGCACTTAAAAATTATGAAAAAACTCTACCAGAAAAACTTTATTTTAACTGAAATTTAATTGTCAACTAGGTACATGATTTGAGGCTGATAACTTCAGCAAGAACCAACCAATAGATTTAGAAAAGATTAAAGACCCCTCTTCCGTCAAAATTTCAAGCAGATATCCCGTGCAATGTTAAATGAAAAGCAGTCAATCATCAACAAATTTTACAAAATTGGACTGAAGGACCTCAGTTTTGAGACGGAGTGAGTAGTACTATGCAGTGTAACAGTATGATCAACTAAAACTAAGAATCTCCATACAAAATTGAAAACAAGAAACGATATAAACTAGAAATAGATCATCTTCACGATAAATAAAAAACAAGCAAATCGATATACGTACAGTAAGGGAGGCGTTGTGGAGGTGGCTTTAAAGGGGTTAGGGTTTTGCGAAATGCGATTGTACGGCAGGCCTGAATTGTTCGAGCAAGACGACGGATTGACGCCATAACAGAACACTAATCGATCTCTTTATGCTTTGCTCTCGTGAGTCGTGAGGGATCACAGGTTTTGAGGTCGTGAATTGCAGTGCTAATGGAAGTAGTTGTTGTTGAAGAACAATGGCGCGCAAGCATGAAGCACCTGCTGTTTTTAGAGGTTCTCTTTCAGGCCTCAGGGCTTTATTCGATTTCGTTAAAATCTTGGGCTTATTGGGCCTGTATGCAAAGTAAAACAACTGTGGGCTTCGACCAATAGTGGTGTATTAGTTTGGTAACTTTTGATTGTTGATAATACTTGTATGATGATTATTTGGTGTAGTAGGAATGTGTGTGGAGTCTTTGTAAAATTATGTATTGGTGTTTCTTTTGATCTACCTTGTTTATGATTAATGTTCGCAATTGGTTGTATCACATGTTATTTTGGTATGTTTGATATACATGGTTACATGGGTATGATTATGTGAATTGATTTCTTTGAATCCATAACTAGTGATCGGTTTGTAGATGGTAATTTTGAGTTTAATGTGTAAATGGGTCGACTTGAGACTTGTTGTTGACATACATGGGTCAAACCAAAAGCATTACCTAGAGACAACATAATCAAAATATCCTTAGATTATTTTATAAGCCTAAAACCATGTAAGAATTTATATAGAGCGGTTGTATTTTGTCATGTTTTTAATTGTCAGTTGTGCTTTTATCTGTTGTGAACCTTATTTAACTCCCTCATCTTGTCACCATTGTTGTTGCTATAAAACTTTCATTAAGCTTGACTTGGTATTTCCAACAACGCAAGAAAGATAACGCTTTGATGTGAGACGGTATCAATGGTGATGGTGATGTCGTTTCATTTCTCGTCAGCCCAAACCAGGAGCAAGGTTCGAAACACCACAAAACAACTCCATAGGTGGTTAGAAGTATTTAATTAACGATAATTAATCGTTTAAAAACGTTTAAATTTTATTATAGTTAAACGTTGGGTGGCAATTTGCCAATTTGGCTATTGCTACTGTTTACAGTACAAAAGTATTTAATCAACGATCGTTTGCATTAAATAGTTTATTTTCTCGAAAAAAATATTATACTTTATTTAGTTAAAGTCGAAAGCGATGACATGTCGATCCAAAAAGAAGATCATAAAGTCGAAAAAGACACATTCTGACACGTTAGAAAGCTACTTTCATTTTTCCATCAATAGTTTACACATTAAAAAAAAAAGAAAAAAAAAGAGAGAGAAATCTAAATTCTAAGAATCCCAAAAATTAAAAATAAAAACAATCACAAATCACAAAGTCAAAATACTTTCTTTGTAAACAGGCTCCTCAAATTAAACAAACCGCTAGCACCACCGTCACCCACCACCGTTAAACCGTCGTTAACTCCGGTCCGATTCTCTCGACCCACATCACTCTGGCAACTCATACGCTGCCTATAACCCATACACGTCGGAACATTACTGTTTGCTCCGGCGCCGGAGTTTTTCGCCGGACGATGGCCGTCGTGCAAGCTCCGGCTTTGGCTGAACCGTTTAGCTTGCCAGACCGGACTATTCCGACCCAAATGAACCCCGGTCCGACCGGGGCTGGTGGGCCACTTCCGGTGCTTATCGCCGGTTGAGTTGCTCCTCGAACACGGTGCGCTGCTGACTTTCCGGTTTCCGGCCACCGTCCGCGGCCTAACGCCACCGTTCCCCGCCGATCTGCTTCTAGAAAACGGCCATAAGTTAATATTCAGCTCCGCCGGAACGCCACCGCTGCTGGTGGAACCACCAGTTCGTTCTTTTTTCTTCTTTTTGTTCTTCTTCTCCGGGTCTTTGGTGGTTTCAGATGGGTTTTTCTTGAAGATGTCTTTCCACCGTTTAGATGCGGTTTTGGTGTCGGATCCGGTGGTGGTATCTGCAGCTGGAGTGATGGGAGGTGTGTTTATGATTATGGGGTCTGTTGGAGTGTCCGGTGGGTCGTCGATGGTGAGGAGGCGGAGGGGGAGGAGGACGCCGCCGGAGAAGAGCTGATCGGCGGAGAGGAGGGTGGGTTGATGGGAAGATAGGTGTCGGAATTCGAATTCCGGTGAAGTTGAAGCGGTGGTTGGTGGGTCATCTGTTGGATTTTCCATTGAAGGTGAAGATGAAGGTGAAGGGGATATGAGTAAAATAGTGGTGGAGTTGGGTGCATATGGGGGATGATTATTATTGTTATTATTATTATTCGTGGAAGGGAAGACATGGATAACATCAGCCTTATAAAAAGTAGTAATATTATTATTTTTATTTTTATTGTTGTTGTTGTTGTTTTTGTTGTTGTTTTTGTTGTTGTTGTTGTTGTTGTTGTTGTTGCTGTTGCTGTTGCTGTTGCTGTTGCTGTTGCTGTTGCTGTTGCTGTTGCTGTTGCTGTTGCTGTTGCTGTTGCTGTTGCTGTTGCTGTTGCTGTTGCTGTTG